>JAGDQP010000123.1:99602-158773 GCA_022664845.1 Lepisma saccharinum
TAAGAATAACACGCGTACAGTTTACTAAAGTAATTTTTTGCTGCTAGAAAAAATGCTTCAGGCTACAGCAGAAGGAAATAGTAAGCTATTAAACATAATTCACCACAGCTGTAATTGAGTTTATGGCTTTCTCATGGTCTTCCAGTTCTCTTCCGTTAAAATAAAACAGTTCCGGTGTCAGAGAACTTCTTTTCAATGTAATATTACCTTTGGTTACTAAAAATATGATTATTCTTTCCACCTTTTTTTTTTCTGAAGGAATCTCCAAAGTGATTGATAGAAGTCCGGAAACATTGAACAATATCGTAACACGAAACAAATATTCGATGCATTTTTTAAATAATTTATTCTTTTCGAAACTTAATTTATTATTGCAATATTGAGCTGCTTTTTGTAACTTTGACAATTTTATCGTTAAACATTTTGTGTTAGCTAAAGTAAACCTCACCATAGAAAATTGGACAATTATGAGTATCCATCCAGTTGCGGGCTATTTCGTATCTCACATGTTCCTCGGGAAAGTGAACTGATGGTGTTTTACCTACCATTGGCATCTCTCAGGTTATGTTATCATCCTAAGAGACAGAATCTACAGTAGGTTCTGATCAACTTGTGCCTGCTTCGTGCATCGAACACTGGGTCAATTGATTACGAGAGTAATGAGCGTTAGGTCAAAGGTTATTTTCTATTTATAGACACAATAATTTTCATAAGCAAAGTCCCGAAGACAGGAAATTAACGCTACAGTTATTATTCTATTGTAGTTCAGGATTACAGTCACTTCTCTGAAACAATAAGTTAACATCCTTGACATAAATTACCAAACTCGCTTGTTTTTTGGACTCTTATGCAGGTTTTTCAGATTGATTGAATTGTTATTTACGTCCTAAACGAGCTGGTAAGCTTCTAAGCACGGGACCTACAGTTTAACGTGAATTCCGAACCATTTGTGTCCCCAACGGAAATCGAATCTGGGATCCCTTGATTACAAGACAGCAAACGTTACTACTCGCCTACGGGGAACACTTATTACTTTTCAGAGATACTGCAAGACGTTACAAAATTTTAGGGTAGTATAGATCTAAAAACTGATTTTGTTTTCTCAGCTTCTCTGAATAACAGGTTCGGCCACCCTTACACTAAGCTATTGAATTAATTTTGACAGTTGCATACTCATGTTCTTTGTAATAGCAAATTTATTCAAATTGCACTTCTCTCCGTCACATTTTGTAAATTATATTTCTGTAAGTTTATTACAGATCACTGCTCAATACGTAAGTTATATCTGTTAGCGGTAAGTATTTGACGTATTGTTCCATTGATTTACGTTTCTTGTTAATTATTTGACGTATTGTCCCATTGTTCTACGTTTTTGTTAAGTATTTGACGTATGGTTTCATTATTCTACGTTCTTGTTAAGTATTTGATGTATTGTTCTTTTATTCTATGTTTTTAAGTATTTGACGTATTGTTCCATTATTTTACGTTTTTGTTAATTATTTGATATGGTTACATTATTCTACGTTAAGTATTTAACGTATTTTTCCATTATTATTCAACGTTTTTGTTAAGTATTTGAAGTATTGTTCCATTATTTGATGTATTTAAGAATTTGACTTAGTGTTCCATTATTTTATATATTTTTTAATTATTTGACGTATTGTTGCATTACGTTTTGTTAATTATTTGACTTATTATACCAGCTTATTGTGTTTTTCCTTAATTATTTAATCATTGCTCCATTATTTGCTAAATGTTTAATACATCGCAGCTTCTGCTGACGCAACGTCAATAGTTCTGAGTCACCATAATCTCACTTGACGGATCTACATGTGAATTCCAAAAGTATTTCTTTAACAATATTCAAACACTAACTTTCACTGTTCGTCTGGTTTCTTTCTTTCTTTTGCTTGCATTTTATTTATTCTATTCTTTTTTCTTCTTCCATGACGTAAGTTTACGCAAGTGGAAGCCAGAAGATAAAAGTTTTCTTTTTTTGTCTGACTTTCGAACACTTTCTCTTGCCAGACATACAACACATATTTAAGATATGACTCTCTATCCTCGTACCTTCGCATAGCTACATCAATACATGGGAAAATAACTGGTTTCATCTCTTGATGGTAAATTATAATATTTCTCCTATTACGACTAAATAAGAGGTCATTTATAGCTCCATCTAAAATCACTTCAACCGAATGTTTTGTCTTGAATAACTAGAAAGTATGAATTACTGGAAAAAGCGAAAAGACTGGGTTCATTGTAACATAAATACGTTTCAGAAATAGAGGTAGCCAACCATGACCTCGATTGGTCGGAAGTACCACAGTTTTTTTTTCTTCTTCCGCTTAAGTTTTATTACTCTTTTAGAGACAACAGTAATGCATCAAGTTTTCCCACAAGTGTGGAAAATTAGTGCAACCAATGACTGTAATTGGAAGGAGAGTCTTTATTTGATTTCGCTCGCAGCATTTTTGGTGACTTCTGGATGATTTTAAAGGACATTGACAAGGTGTTTATCCACGCCATCGCCAATTAAAGGTCACAGTTTTTGCTGGATGAAAGAAATAGTTATGCAGCGTTGCCAACCATATAAACATTATCTTGCATCTTGCAAACAGTACTAAATAGTACTCTTATTGCCATCTCAAGCATGCATTGCAACACATATTACTCAATCTCTGCTAGGAATATATTTAGCAGCATTCTAACTGCATGTAACCACCTTTTTTTAATATGTCCCAGAGCTCATATTTATGCTCCACTCTTCCTGAACCATTTCTACGTGAACTATATTTTTTATTTGATGGCACATAAAGAAACTGATGTACCTTTAATACGAAATGCAACATATCAAGTTTTATTTTATATATAGTGGAATTGTCAGAAGCCAATAGACTTAATTTCCAGTACATTTTTCAAGAAACCGCCCCAGAGGAAGTGAACATGGAAAGATCCAAATGGAACCAGACACAAAATAGACTACGTTCTATCGAAATTCTGCAAGACGTGTCTGTTCTGAACAGTTGCAAAGTCTCGAGTGATCATAGGATGGTGAGATGTAAGCTGAAACGAAATACTAGACTTGAAAGAAAGAAGCTTATCAGAGGAAAACCGCCACTTTTAGATCTGAAAATCTATGGAAAAACAGAGAGACATTCGAGATAGAACTAAGCAACATATTCAGCGCCTTGGGAGAGTTAGAAGATAAAGAATAATAAGACAAACAACCAAGGAAATAGCAGGCATCAAAAAGAAAAAAGAGAGCAAAATCTCAGAGGAAACTAAACTCTTGATGAAGAAAAGAAGGGAAATGAAAGAAGAGGAACATCAGATAAAGATGATTGAATATAGAGAATTAAACAAAACCGTAAGGAAGGAAATAGGAGAAGATGTACGAAGATATAACAAAAATCTTGTTAGAAATACGATCGAGGAAAACAAGAGCCTGAAGAAAACCAAACAGTAGCTCATGATAGGGAAAAAGCAAATAACTGCAGTTAAGAGACCAGACGGGACCGTAACACGAAATAAGGAGGATATTATAAAAATATTTGAATATTTCTACAGATAATTGTACTACTCCGAAGAAGAACTAGGAAATGAAGACTCAGAAGAAAATAAAGATGTCCTAGACGTAATGAAAGAAGTGGATAAAGTACTTCGAGGGATGAAGAACGGAAAATCGCCAAGAGAAGATCGACTCACAGCAGAGATATTTAAATGGGGAGGTGAAAAGGTGAAAGAGAAACTTGCTAAATTATTCTCGATGTGTCAGAGGAAGAGAGAAATACCGTCAAGTTGGAATGATGCTATTATCGTTTTGTTGTACAAGAAAGGGACAAAGAACGCGTCGAAAACTACAGACCAGTTACTTTATAATTAGTTCTATACAAAATGTTCACCAAAGTTATTTTGAATCGTATTGAACGAGACTTGAATTATAAGCAGGGAATTGAACAAGGCAGGTTTTGTTCTGGATTTAGCTCAATGGACCACATACAAACATTGATTGAAGTTATGGAAAGGACCAATGAATATGAACTTCCTTGTCTGGAATTCATTGATTTTGAAAAAGCTTTCGATTCGGTCTCCTTGGCAGCAGTACTTAAATCACTTGAATATGGAAAGTGTATACATCAAGTTACTGCGAAACATTTGTTCGACTACCACATCTGTCATTAGACTACATCAAGAGAGTGAAAAATTTAATGTTGGAAAAGGGATAAGGCAAGGGGATTCAATTTCTCCAAAACTATTTTCTATGGTCCTGGAGAGAGTGTTCCAAGATTTGCACTGGAATGTAGTTGGAAACAAAATTAATGGCGAATATCTTCATCACTTACGCTTCGTTGATGATATAGTCCTGTTTGCTTCAAGTGTAGAAGAACTACAAACTGGAATGGAAGAACTGAGTGATGAGAGTTCGAAAATAGACCTTAAACTGAATTTAAGTAAAGCAAAAGTAATATACAATCAACATTCTGAAAAGAAGGAAATAAAGATTAGCGGAGAAAATAGGCATATTTGGTGAGTATGTTTACCTAATGTGTCTTACCTGTAATGTTTCACGACTGTGAAACTTGGACATTGAATGGGCAAACAACTCAAAGATTAAGAGTCACACAAAGAGGAATGGAGAGATGCATGCTAGGAATAACTAGGAGGGACAAAAGGACAAATGAAAAGATTCGCGCACAAACAAAGGTAGAGGATGTAATCAAGACTGCGGAGAGGATGAAGTGGAGATGGGCCGGTCACATAGCTAGACGAACAGATGCAAAATGGACGGTAAATGTACTAAATTGGATTCCTAGAGAAAGGAAACGACCGAGACGACGTTCAAATGTAAGATGGGTAGATGAAATCAAGCGTTTTTCAGGAGCTACATGGATGAGGATAGCAGCAGACCGAAAGATATGGAAAGAAAGGGGGGAGGCCTTCAGCAGTGGATAGAAAACGACTGGATATTATATATATTGCGTCGCAAAATTTACTTGAATTTTACCAATACAAAGAATTAAATTATGGTTTTCATTACTTCAATATACGAAACATATCTCTTCTGTCGTCTTGAGGATACCAGTACTATTGGTTAAACAACTTAGTATACGTTCCTAACTTGTCTCGTTATATATCAAAGAAGTTAGATGACAAAATGAAGTTATTAGGAGTTCTTAGGACACATTAAAAAAGTGCTAGAAGTGTTTTAAGTGCCCAGACTTTTTGTACACATTATTTACTTTTTATGAGCACCCAACTTAAGAAATTTTCTGAAAAGACATAAATTTCTGTATAATAAATATATTAGTTTTGTACTGTGTGGTTAATACACTAAACAAGTTACCGTATAAGATGTTACACAAAATTTAAAGCATCATTAGCTTACTCAATTTTGAAGTGTCTGAGTTTACGATAATTGTGAAAGTTTTCTGTAAAATTTTCTCCCTACTACTCCTTGCAAGAAGAAAGACTTTCTTTAGTGTGTATTAGGAAAGATATTGAATGTAGACGGAAAAGTGAAAGTATTGTTAGATCTTGTAGCTGGATTGTAGGAGGGGGAAACTAAAAAGCAAAAGTTTGTTTTGAATGTTGCATTATTATCACGAAAAACAGTATTTCGATGTAAAATGAGCGAAGAATCATTTCAATGTAATGTCAAGAACAGTAGATAGGGGGATACCTTGTTAAAAGATAAAAATAAAGAATTACAAAAGTTACCTTAAACGATTTTACGTGTATTTAATATAATTTAAAAGTTGCAGAAAGGTCAAACTACATGCAGTTTAAGTGTTTATACTTGTTGCATTGTAAAATTCTTTAAATTGACATCATTTACTTTTGTCAGACGGAGCAAGTAAATTTAAACTTAAAATACATTGTGAGTTGATTGTGATTTTTTATGGAGTATACCTTACAAAAGATACATTTTTTTTAATCGGTCATTTGTAGTTAAAAGTCCAATGACAAATAGGAATACTTTTAGTTCCTTTCTTTTAGGTCCTCGCCATTGTGATTAGGTTAGACAAATCTAAATTAGCTTACTTTATATGTCGGTCACTAAATCGAGAAAGTTAGGTTAGTATACAAAATGGGAGTTATTATATCTAAGCAGCTTAAACTGAAGTTGCTAATTCGGTTATAGTTAAGGACACACACTCAAGAAGATACATACTAGTGCTGAAACGAAACCCTTGTATCCTAGTACAGTAGCGCAAATTGATATTGCAAGTAAAGGAATAGCATAAATCAAGATTTCCAAAAGGTAATAGTGACTTTGTATGTGTTTCATCAGAACAAATTACCGGAATAAGAATTAGCTACTCACCTTAAGTTCTTAGGAACTGACTTGCACTTTGTCCCCAATGTGCATCAAATCTCGATAATATGCAAGCGGAAGTCTATGATTGGATTCCAAAGCATTTTTTACTCTTTCAATCAATTTCCGCTCATCACCTAAGTAATCAATAGTTTGAAGAATATTAACAGGCATTACTTCTACAACTGATTTTCTACCTCTCTGCCATCAAGCTTATTGTTTGTTTAGCCTAGACCTCCGCCGTTGCTTTGGCAACCAACCGGGTGTAGCATCAAGACTTTAGTCGGCCATAGAAAAATATTCCAGACTAATTTTAACTTTCAACTTTATGCAAGGATTATTATTTTTTTAAATACAGTATGATAAGAGTTCACTTTTGTTTTCGTTCAAGTGACATTTTGACTTTCGATTCATTATGGATTCTGATTCAATTATTGTTAAATTTTCATTGTACGCCCCTTGCTTTTCACTTGTCTACCAGGTGGCAGCAAAGTGCTGTCAAAAGCGTTGCATACAGTTCAATCTGTCCATGATAGATATAGAAATGACCTTTTCATCCCGTGACCCGAATTCCCCAAAGCGAACTTATCATTTCTCACAGATGATAGAAAATAGACTTATGGGCTGTGAAAGAATTATGGTGATAGATGTTCCGTCCATAGACAGGTAAAGTAAGTGGGGGTGAAATGCTCAGTTTGGTAAAATGCCCACCCTCTAAAAACACGTAAGGGAATATGAGGTGGCAACAGTGATACGATTGAGTTAAGGCGCAATTATCTGGAAGACGAAGGTGACATCAAAAAAGATTGTGTGAAGAAAGTGAAGACATGCAGGCTAATTCAAATGTGCTAAGTACATAATATTTACTTGTAATATTTTTTGAACGTTTCAGCTTTAGGGATACAGAATGATTACACTGCTGTATTAGCGAATCCAATGAATGTGCGTTACACAAAGTAGGGTTCTGTTGATCTGATGCAATAGCGGGTAGACTCCATGCCATGCAGTGTTGGAAGTTGAATGAACTGAAACTATCGTGTTTGACATCGGGGTGGTTTGCCCACTAGGCGTCGGGGTTAATGGCCCGTGGGCGTTTTACCCCACGTATTCCAATTCTAGCAAAGACGGTAGTACGCTTTAAAGCTGTGTAATTGTCCCTGTCTTAGAAGAGGAGGAACATGTAAATTCAGTTCATTTCCTTAAGCGAGTGTAATATTTCCCATTTTTTCATATATATATATTTTTTAATTTTCAGTTAGTCTAATATTTTTATAAGGCTGTTTAATGTTATTAGTATTATGTTGTGCAAAACAAACTTACACCTCACCATTAGAATGAAGCTAAACAAGCTTTTCCATTTCGTGTTTTCAGTTAATATGTATTTTAGTTGTCACGAGACGAGACGGGACAGAGAAAATGGCTATAGAAAACGAGACGAGACAGAGCTCTCGTAATGCGAGGTATACAACTTTTCGAGACGAGACACTCTGGACAATATATTTTCGAGACGAGAAAGCCTAAATCTCGTCTCGTCGGCCACACTAGTATTTCTCTATTCAGTATTTGTCAAGCCTGTCAATGGTAAGGAAGTAGTAGGAACTTCATGCTTTATAGGCTAGTTTTTGTGACTTGTACCGTCATATAATTTCCTGTAGTAAGACTAGCTTCTATCATAACATCATTTCCATTGCTATTTCCTTCCACCTTGTTTAGTATGGTGTTGGTGTGTATGGGCATATTACCCCACGACGGTGGGCATTTTACTCTGATGGTTGGGTACTATGTCCATATCGCTCTTACTTTACAAACATCAGTGTGAATCTCCTACAGTATATAATAGATGGCTGTTAGCATTTCGTGAAAATATCATTTTTAACTCACGAAATACTCACAAAATTTGGGTATTGTGCGTCTATCCACGGATTCTGAGCACTACTCACGAAATCATATCATTTTTATTACTTCATTCACGAAAATAATACCTAATCAAACGGAAAGAACTATAATTCGTCTTCAAAAACCTATTGTCGTGGCACAGAGAATGTTAGAATGTTAGTACACTTTATCCGCCATTCATGGCAACAATTTTGCGATCATGGATTACCATCTAGCGGAAAGGTACGAACTACATTATCACAAGGCCATTTATTGTGTTCGTTTGACGGTATTCGCGGTGAAAAACTTTGGGAAACAAGTCGAAAACGTAAGATATCACTCCATAATGAATCTCACTATCGGAAAGAGCGAAGCAAAGTTTCAAGTGCAGCCTGTTAGAGATTATTTCAAAGTTTTCCTGCGTGCTGCTCAACAATCAAACAAATCTGACCATGACAAATTTGGAACTGTTTTCATCATATGCGTATGAAAATTGAGCTGAATGATTAAGAAAGAAATTCTTTCATAGCTTTAAAACTTCTCTTATTTAGTAACTGTGCGAAACAATTTAAGAAATAAACTATTTTCGTCCTTTTTTCATTACTTCTGTCGTAAGTGACGAAACCCATTTTTCACTTGATATCTATTTTTATCATTTCATCACATTTTCCCCCTCGAGACTTCTATATATTCATGTGGAAGTCGTTGCCCGTGTCACATGAAGATGTCATCGCTTCATTTCCTTGTAGTTGACATTGTATGTTAATTTCTTCTGTCGTTAGAGTTCTGTCTTGTGATAGTTTGGTCATATCCTGTTTTCTTTTGTTCTTTTTTTTTTTACTTCAAACATGTGATAGGTATTACTTCCATTCATGTGTCTATTAATCATGATCCTTTTTTCATTTAGTTCGTGTTTTTCTTTACCACTACCACCGATGTTGAATTAACGTAATGACTACAGTATTCTTCATCCCTGAGCTCTGCGTATTCTTTATTGTAAATAGCCCCTGATGTAATACTTTTACTATTTAGACCAAATTTATAAAACAATTTTACTTGAAAATCATCCATGTACCTTGCATTTTTAGTTTCAAATATCTGGTGTAGTAAAAAGTAATCCATTATTTTTGCATAACATTGAAGGCTTGACTTACCATAGTTAGAATGATCCGATTTAGGTCACATATGCGCCGTTTTGTTCGATAACGTGTTGCCATTTGGAAGGTAATATCATGATGTCTCTCTCATAGAAGCCCTTGTCCTTACTGGCAAAAAATTGAGACAGTCGATGTTCACAAGCCTCTCTTGAAGCGAATTTTTCACCAGCAAACGTGTTCGCCATGGACAGGAACAGGTAATCACTCGGTGCCAGGTCCGGACTATAAGGTGGATGCATAAGAACCTCCCAACCAAGCTCCCGGAGCTTTTGGCTAGTCACTATTGATGTGTGTGGCCTGGCGTTGTCCTGGTGGAACACAATGCCTCTCCCATTGGCCAAAACTGGCCGCTTCTGGGCGATTGCTGCCTTCAGACGGTCCAATTGTTGACAGTATAGTTCCGAGTTAAGGGTTTGGCCGTAGGGGAGCAGCTCATAGTAGATAATTCCCTGCCAATCCCACCAAACACACAGCAAAACCTTCCTGGCCGTCAATCCTGGTTTGGACACCGTTTGCGCCGGCGCACCGCGCTTCAACCACGGCCGTTTTCGTGTGACGTTGTCGTAAGTGATCCACTTTTCATCACCAGTCAACAACCGCTTCAGAAATGGGTCGCTTTTGTTGCGATTCAGCAGCGATTCGCAGACGGAAATTCGGTCCATGAGGTTTTTTTGCGTTAACTCGTGTGGCACCCATACATTAAGCTTCTTTGTGTATCCAGCCTTATGCAAATGGTTCCACACGGTTTTTGTGCAATGTTTAGCTCTTGGGCAATCGAAACAGTGCTTACATGACGGTCGGACGCGACAATGTCCATGATTTTATCGACATTTTCGACACTTGGCCTTCCAGTGCGTGGTACATCTTTGACGTCAAAATTACCGGAACGGAATTGACGAAACCAAAATTGCGCGTGATTGGCTGTTACAGTATCAGGACCATAAACACTATTCACATTTGCAGCCGCCTGGTTTGCTTTTTCGCCTTTATCAAAGAAAAACTGTAAAATATAGCGTATTTTCTCTTTGCTAGTGTCCATTTTGACGCGCGCTCACACAACACTGAGTCAACTCATCACAACTAACTGAACAGTGTTTGTAGTACGCAATCTCATCGTTTGAACGCCATCTCGTTGAACCCGATTGGACTTATACAACGCGAGATACAGATCACTGAAGCCATCTATTGGCAAAATAATGGATTACTTTTTACTACACCAGATATATGAAATGAAGCTGTTGTGTTCTGCTGGAAAGGCCATTCGTAAGCACTAGATGTAAAATTTAAAGATAAAGAGAATCTTTAACATGAACCCGGTTTGAGCTGTTATAATTGTATGCATTTATTCTGAAATGGTAGGCAATGTTTCGATTTGCAGATCTACCAGTCATTTCCTGCGATTTTTTTTTTAAATAAAGCATTTTTGGCTTGAAGTCATCTTGGATTTCGAAATTAAATCTTTTACTTCTGTATCGAAGTCAGTGTTCTTGACCTTCTCTTCGATGTATTGGCTTTCATTCATTGTATCTGCTATTTTTCCTTGAATATAGCCACATGTGGTCTGTCAACTTGACATGGGCATTACTCCCAGACAGCATTGTCAGGTGGAGGGAAATTTCCCGGAAAACGGAAATATCTGGGTCACTTGAAGGGTAAAAGGAAAATAAATACACAAAGATCGGGAAATTTTTTGGCAACTTTTGTTTAAATTTTCAGTAATTTTGAAGGTAAACTTAGCAGGAGGGAAAGTTTTACAAAAATCAGGATTTTTTACAGTATTTTGAGGGAAATATTGGGACGGGCGAGCGGTCCCGAGTTCGATTCCCGGTGGGAGCTCAAAATGTCGGTGTTGACCCAGCATCCTGAGGACAATTAGGGACCTACTGTGAATAAAAGACAGTGGCGATCACAGTTCAGAGCTTCGGCTCTTCTCTCCCAACACGTCTGGTCAGCGTGGGAGCAGTAGACCAACTCCTTCCTCCGGGAGAGGCCTCATCTAGTAGTGGATTGAATATGACTGTGAATTATTATTATTATTATTATTATTATTATTGGGACGGGAACCTGACAACACTGCTCCCAGATATCAATCAGTCTTCTGCCTATAGTTGCCAGGTCCCCTAATGCTAGTTTATCCCTCTCAATTCTTCTTGATCTTGGGATTCTCTATATATTTCAACATTCGCAAGGAATTACATCTATCTCTTTCCTCTTTTAACTTTTTATAATTCAGCAATCTTTTAATAACCAATGTCTTTACGAGTTTCATTTATTTCTCTGTTATCTCCGACTTCGTACTTCTCTTACCTATACTATTCAGTACTTTTAGATTATGTAATTTTTGTGTTCAACTGAGTTTTCTCATTCTCCGCCATCGCCATATTACAAAGATTTTCAATTTTCTTTTACTACACTGCAAAAATTGTATCTATGAATCGCACCTGTACCCCCTATTTTTCAGAGGCAGTGACGGCGACAGACATTCATATTTCACCATCGTTTTTATTTCGATTATTTTGTTCCCTTCGTGGGAGGCAAAGAACCACCCCTCGAAACCCAACCCTGGGTTCACCACTGCCTGTCAAACATTGTGGGCACAAACCTGGCAGTTTGTACCCACAAGTTAATTGAATGTACCGACAAGAATTATAGGTACACAACGTATCCATGACATGCACTCATGTATTCATGGGTCCAGCAGAAGTTGTAAAAAAAAAAAAAAATGTATTATGGGTACAGTGAATTCGTACACAAAAGAGTACTCATTATATTAATAGAAGGGATATGTTACTCATGAAAACATCGACCATTAGAGAGAGTGTCTGATGAAGCCAAGTCTTTAGTTAGTTGGTGCAACTGCTACAAGTTTTTCCTTTTTAATTACAACGTATTGCTTTGCTCAGCAATTATTTTTTTTCTCTTAAGTATATAAAGCAAAGCTTTGCCATGGAAACTGTCAATTTTCTGAACAGGACGTTGAACAGGAATACTCCACGCGTGAATGACAACTCCGAACGTGCAGTGGAACACACGCGCAGCGTCAATACAACTTGGAAACCATTGTTTGCAAACTTTGACAGTGGCTAAGTGGGCTAGGTGTCGGCTTGTTGAGTGAGAGAACCTAGGTTCGAGTCTCGTTTTGTACCTTTAAATAGTGGCTACTATATTTAGAGTGTATATTTTTCACTTTTAAAAATTCAGTTGAAATTTCCGGAACAATACCTGAATTGTTCCTGTTTTTTTTTCGTAGCCGTATTTTATAGTAAAAATACCTGAATCTAGGAGCATCGTAATCAACCTTCTATATAAATTTGCTATAAATACGCTTGGTTACCTGAACCTTTACGGTAAAAACTTGGCGTCTCCGATTGTCAGTAATTTCACCGTAAAATTACGTTCCTTTTTAACGAGTGTTCCTTATAATCCATGTTTCCGTTGCGCATAAGTAACACTTCATTGATACAGTCCATCAATGTTTTCTAGTAACAAATAAGTAATTCCAAAGGTGCTTATTAGGTGGAATTTACTTGGAAAATACTGCTTACTTTCGGTCTTAAAAATAAAGCTCATGAATTTACCAACCTACCAAATCATGAAATGTTCAAGCAACTGCAACGGGAGACCTATTTACGCGACGAAAATTAAATGACTTCAACTTTCTTTTACAACACAAATGATACATTTTGGACAAGCGATATGTTCCCCCCCGTTTACATCAAAATTCATTGTTACCACTATTTTCTTATATAAATACTTCGAGACTGACAATGCGGAATTGATGGTTCAATCACTCTCTTCTCTTCCAGAACATCCATTGTTAGATAACAATGTAACTATAAATGAATTCCTATCGAAACTTACCTTGAAATTAATCTGATAATACGGAAATCTTGTAACAATGAATAAACCAGAAATCAGCTGAGTTGAGTTGCAAGTTCCGAGATGGAAGCAACAATATTGTATGGGGAAGTAGGTATCCAACAGCAATTAGGCGTTCTTTCAGCAAGGGCTCTCCTTTTACTTCTATTTGCATAGTTTTACGTGCACTCTGATAACCTACCTTCAAATGGTGCATCGTCAAGAAAAAACAACCACCGGTAGCCACTGATACAAATGATAAACATTTCTGTGTAAGGTATTCTTACGGCAAAGACAGCTTACAAAGAGAGATGTGAAAGAGAAGTTAACAAAAAGAATTGACTAAATGGATAATGTATACTGAAGTATGGAATTGAAAATAAAGAGGGAAAGAGATAAAGACAGATTTGACAGTGTTAAGACAGATAAATCGTAGGCTAGAGCAATAAGAAAGACCCATGATCGGAATAAATGGAGTACATTAAATTTTGACTTGAAGGTTTGTCATGATGAATTCATTTGATACATTATCACAATTTAACGTACTCACTTTTCAAAATCGTAATGGATTCCTCATTTCCCATTATTTAAAAAAAAATATTTAAAAAACACAGAGACGGACAAGGAAAGACAATTCCCATAGCATTTTTTTTTAAATTCAATAATTACCGTGTAAATACATAAAAAAATATGATGTAAAACTTACAAGACTATAAAATGAATAAAGCCAGTGTTCTATCTAGTATAAGCCTGGGAACGATAACTCTCTTCCGCAAGAAAAACAAAGGCAATGATCTCTTTACGAAGGCCAGAATCTTGTTTTCCTCGTATGAGGAAGTAATTAAAAAAAACAAAAAAAACACGTGTGCTGCTTATAAGTAACTCCTGATATATAGACCTACTTCCAGATGAAGCGATATCAACTTTTTTTTAAAAAAAATAATAGTTTGTAATTGGCAATATTTATACTTATTACTTCAAAAGTATTGGATTTGAAGCCCAGTCAGATATGACCATCTTGTCACTGATGATAGATTATTTTTTCATGAGCGTCCTTTAGTACTAGCAGGTTAGTATATGCAATTTACTTCCTTAAAAAAAAAATTCTCACGGTCAATAACTTTACTTGTCTATGAACCTTTAGAAGCAAACTGAGGTGAAGTTAAAGTAAGTTTAGAACGTTTATTCCTATTTTAACTACTTCCTATTTCGTCCTATTTTAAGTCAGGACTACTTTTTATGCACTTTTACTACAATTTACGCACAATTATTCCTTATAAACTCCAGTTTACTCAGTTTCATATTTAGTTTTTTTTTAAGTGACGATTTTACTACCTTTTTAACAGCATAAACACAGTGGTAGTGAGATCTTTGAGGTAATAGGCTCGCGCCCTCACCATTGCGGTTTCGAATCCCGCTAAGAGAGCATAGATGTTTGTTCTGTTGAATCAAGTAATAATAGAAATAGTAGATTCATGGTAAATTCAAACAGAAATAAAAGGAGACAATGTTAAACCAATAGGGTAGTAACGAGAGACCCGGGTTCGAACCCCATCCATTCCAGCAACCTTTTTTTATTTAGATTACCAGAACTACTTCGAATTGAAAAAGTACACGAGAAACGATCGAATTTGTACTCCTCTCAGGAGCCTTAAAAAGGAAAAGAAGCGTGAATATATATATATTTTTTTACGGTGTGGAAAATGTAATTAATTCAGCTTTAAATTAATGTTACATCATTGTCATCCACGTACAGTGTGACATATATATCCAAATTGATCAACATCTACCAAAACTCATGGAATTCGATGTACACTATATATTGTGTTGACTGATAAAACGCATTAGCACTGAATTTTGCTGAGATCTAACACAATGTCGAGTGGTTTCCATGCTCGGTAGTCGGTGGTGGTCATGTTCTTGCATACACTGTAGGCTCCCATATTATTAACGTGCCGCTGATGCCTGTTTGTAATATTCCTGGTAAGGTTTTTCCAAGGTTTTTCCTCATTCACACCGGTCAAATGTTATGCAGCTGAAGAAGTACTATAGGAATAAAATAATGAAAGAGGTCACTGACGAATAATGAATGTATGAGTGTCACCCCCAATTTAAAACTTTTATGGTCAAAATCGATAAAAACCGTGTAAAAACTCCAGTGACATCCTCCCAATTTTTTTTTTATTTGCCCCTAAACTGAAAATTCTGACGGAATCCCTGCAGATGAGAACAAACCGTTTTGTCCCTTACCCAATAAAACATGTTTCGTTCAATGTAAAAACAGTTGAAAGAAGTTCTCGATTTCATTTTTATATTTTGGATTTGCCGTACTCATAAATTGAAGATGAAAAGGAAACGATATTTTCTCCGTGCTTTTTTCTTTGAAAACTGGGACATTTTTATTCGTCCCGAGAATTATTTTCGGGACACCGGGACGCAGATCTGGATTCCGGTACAGCCTCGGATTATTCTTGACGAAAACAACCCTAATCATGTAGCCACCTTATTCTTCGGTACGAAGGAATCTTTAACAACTGGCAACGCTTGGAAAATTGTTTGTCTTCGATTATTTGAAGGATTCTTTCATAAATTGACCTCAATACTTCTCACTCCACTCTGAAGTGAAATTTCAATTGTCTGAAAATTATTCCTCTGCTACATGAACTGCTTGATTTCTTCCAAAAATTATTCCCGTCATTACAATAACAATGTATACATTCTTTGGAGCAGGACAAATCCGGGGTCGCATCCTAAATGCTTTCTTTCCTTCCTTTTCCTGAGAATCCAAAGGAGTCAAGGAAGGAACCTTCGTAAGGAGTCTAGGAAAGGAAGCATTTTGGACTTTGTACACTTGGCGAATAAAGCGACATCTTCGAAAAGCACACGTAATTAGCAACGTAAACAACTGTGCAGCGGGTGGTACAGCAACCCTCCTCCAATCGAGGGTTATTGTACGGTGCGTATTTTTAAGACAATGGATTACATGGTCATATTCAAGAACGCCCATTAAGGGAGCAAGGGAGCGCTGGCCCCTCCCCCTAGCCGAAGAAAATATACTAATATGGCACAAAAGGAGGGGTTCATGTCAGTCAAAACAAAAAAGAAGGCTGTATGTGTATAGGCTCTTTCCTCCCCCCCCCCCCCCCGAAAATCGTAACATGGGCGCTCTTCATTACTTGTACAATCCAGTGAGCAGGTCTTTCATTACAATTGCAATTCTTCCCCGTTCTTCTCTTGGAAAGACTTTCCAGAAAAAAGCTACAAATAAATGTTTCAGAGCTGTTTGTAAGTTGTATTATTATCTTGATAATTCAGCGAAAAGGTTTCAAAGCATTCAAAATGCAGTGCAAAAGAAGTTATAGTGTAGGAATTATCAAGAACGTGATGCGTGCAACAAATTGATGTAATGTTTACAGAGTAACTGCATATTATTTGAAAGCAATTTTGTGACATTGTCTATTCCTCAGAAGAACAATTTATATAGGGTGTTAAGTAAATAATATGAACAGGAAGAATCGTCCTGAATATCCGCATATCCTGTTTTGATGGCGAAATACAGCTGCAACTGTCATTATTAATGTACCTAAGTACCTAATATGCCTATTAATAATGTACTGCTCACCGTTGCCCCGTGGCTAGGCTCGTGAAACTCTGTAAAACACAAACCTGCCGTAGTTCAGTTGGTAGAGTGCAGGGATTCCGCCAGTTCTTTCAGTTTCCGCGGGTGTAAAATCATGGAGCGGTCATGCACGGTTTCTATCGTTTTTAACCGTATAAATCTTAAAGCTTAGAGTACTCTCGAAAATTTGGAGGTGACACCCCCATAGAGGTCTGGCAGAATCATTAGTAGAGCGTTAGATTCGCATTCTGGAGGTCCTAGGTTCGATACCAGCAACCGACCACCCTCACAGACTTTTTCCAGGGATTTTCTTGTCACATCAGGCAAATGCCGGATGGTATCTTTAACTTAGGCTCTGGTCAACTCCTTCTCTACCTTGACTGAGATTTTCCACAGTTTTTCCTCAGTCACACGAAGCAAATGCCTGGATCCTACATAGCACATCATATTCCATGAATATTTCTAGTTAACTCCCAATGTTTCAGACATATTCCTGGAACATTGGCATGCTGCCTGGAATATCCTGGAGGAACTATTATATTTGCCATAATTTCCAGACTATTCCTTACATATTCCCAAAGAATTAAAACTATCGAGAAAGAAGAATATTGTTATTCTTTGTTTTAAATGCCAAAATAAAAACAAATTTTAATGCTAAGACTATTAACAGATTTGGGGGGTAGAAATAATTTAATAATTGTAAAAACACCTTACTATCCTAGCATTTAAGTCTGGAAGACGCGTATACAATATATTCCAAATTATGATCAAATATTCCCATATTCCCTGGGGAATATTCCTTATTATATGTTTTGAATAGGCTGTGGCTATGTGGGATGGTACCTTCAACTTAGGTCCTGGCAGACACCTACCGGCATCCTTTCCGCAGCCGTTACCCAGCCTGAGCTTAGATGCCTGAAAGTCATCAATAAAGTTCGAACTTCACGGGTGACCATCCTGACAGACTTTCCAGGGGTTCCCTCTTTATTAAGCGAATACCGGAATGGCACATAAGTAAGATCCTGACCGCTACCTTTCCCATTCTTTCCTTTACCATATGCCGGTTCGATTGAAAGATGTTTAAAGTTATACCTCAATTCAATTCAACAAGAGGTAATCCAACGCGATATTAAAAAAAAAACAAAAAAATACATCAGATCATTTATTGTAGTATTTTTCTATCTTGCGCACAAGAGCAGAAGAGAATGGCGCACCACATACAGGGTCTACTAAGAATAGTGCTTTAACAAAACTTCTTTTGATTTTGCAACTAACCTCTTCCACAACGCAAGAAGACGCTTACTTAAAATAAATGGTTTCTTCCCCTGTAAACTTGTTATAAAACAATTGTTGCTGCAAATAACAACTGCATACCGCATGCCGTGCGTCTTATTGAACAGAATTTCCCAAATATCACGAAAGAATGAACAAACAAAGAAAGGAACGACTAGCTCCATTGATACAATGGAAAGAACAACGTAATACAAGATTCTAATCGCGCTGGACTACCCTCCCCACACCATCGGTTTCCACGTGGGATCACTTCCTCCCTGCTTCCTCGTCTTTAGGCGCGATTGCTTTTTTCATCCGTCAATTCATAGGTGGCGCTAGTTTCTACATGAAACAATTGAACGCTACCCAGATGGAGACCGCGAAGAATGGATGGGATGCATCCTTCTTCAAAGGAGGCAAAAAAGGGCACAAGGAAAGGAGACGAACTAAAATGGACAGTCCTTAAGATGGCCGAGCTTCCGGTAAAAAGGAAATAGGAAGAGAACATTTAGGAAACGGCCCGGATTTTTTGGAGTCTGTGCGCAGGCTCGTAAAAAGCAGCTTATCGATTGTTTATTTAGTTCTGAGATGCCTCGCCAGGGTTTGTATGTCTTCTCGCAGTCAAATAAACCAAGCAGTCGTTCAGACTTATGTCGTGAGTATAGTTTCTGTGTAAAATGGGTACGCTCGCTGTATCCGAAACTTATGTTTTGTAATTCAGAAGAATGTTAGACGAAGAAGTAGTTCTAATTTTGTCTTCAGATTCTGTAACTATTTTTTTTTCAAAAGTAAGTGCAAGGGGTATTGCTCGTACTACATAACATGTAAAGCAGGGTGAAAGATCATGTCAATTTATATAAAGACCGAACTCTACTACACGGGGGACTGCAACGTCCCATTTTTGGTATCATCCACCTTATTACCAAAATCTGGTCACTCCGGCTAGCTCTCATATAGGACGTTATCATGTGTGGTTATATGGATGCCTTCTTTACTTCTCTCAGGGCTTTTGCTTGACTAAAAACATATGTGGTTGTGTTTTCTTGATCAGCACATACCTAGGTATGTTGACTCAGAAGGGCATCCTATATCTATTCTGTATGCATGGCAGTCGCTCTGTTTGAAGGGGTACTGCGGGAACTGACTGACGAATATTACACATGATGGAAGGGTGGTGAACAATAATAATGCCTTACATTTGACATGATTATTAGTTTTTTATTTCCTGCCCACGCGGTTTGAAGGGGAGCAGGACCTGGCTCGGGCCAAAGTTCGAAGAATACTCATGATTTAATGCGGTACATACACGTATATTCAAAATTAGGATGATGTGATACCACCAAATAATATAGTTCTATATACGATATTCATACGCTTGCACTACTTTGTTATGATGTTTCACTTCTAAGATATTGTCCTTTAATTTTGAACGTCCATAAATATTCGTGTGCTTCATAAAATGTCCATAATATATGTATATGCACGTATATCAAATTGATGTCAGAAGAAATATTTGATTCTAAATTTTTCTCAATATTATTCCGCCAGTAAAAGTGCTACTACATGCTAAACATGCTACTACAAGGAAAATCAATCGCGTAAGTTTTTACCATTTTTCTCAGACCAGGGGCGACACATATTCGACGACGTGGTGCACTACAAGAGGGAGGACGTCACAGGGCATTGAAAAAAAAATCATAAATTGTACAGGAATTCTTTGCGCTCACTCATTTGGAGGGCTACTCGCACACGCTCCCACTTTTCACTTATCTCGAACTCTACAAACACGAGAGCATTATTTGGTTCTTTCCTAGTTCTTGCAAAATTCTAGGTGATATAACGCCCGACAATTTCGAATTTATTTATGGCCTTTAGGGATCTATGGCTTAGGGCGGAATAGGGTGGAGGAACGGATGTGTAAAGGTAGTCGGCCAGGGCCTAGTTTCGTAGGTTCCATCTCGGTATTTGCGTGGTGTGACGGTTGAAAAGGAGAACTTGATCATAGAGAGAGAGAATAAATTGCTGAGCTGTACATGGATTGCAACACTAGTGCTTTTGAAATCACTCATATAATATTCTGCCACTAATACATGTATATTGGAGTGACAAAAGGAAAACAAATAATCGACACCACCTTCTTGTCTTTTCCGATCCCACCATCCACTATCAGCAACCAACTGTGTCTACCCTTTGCCCTGTGACGTGGTTATCAGTCACTACTCAAAAAACATCGCGTTGTTAAAAGGAAAGGACAAAATCACATCCTCCCCTCCCCTTTAAAGCGTGTGGAGAGATGTAAAAAATACGAAACTCCTTCCCCATGTTCATTTGCTTTGAGAAATTAAGCATGCATTTAAGAAAAAATAAAGGACGTTAATTGTTTTTCTGTCAACTAACTTTGGACAAGAAAACAATAACAAAAACACAGCTATTTCTATAAAATATATTTTTCGAGTTTCAGATACATTGAATTAAATTAGCTTTATTTATGGTCTTTTGTCATTTTCGTCTGAGGCCGGGATGAGGTAGGCGGAGGATGAGAAAGATATTGTCAGAGTCTTTCATAATTTACCATTCCTGCATTGCAGTTTCAGATGCATCATAATAACGAAGTCCGAATACTGGGTCTTTGAATCTGCGAACGAAATCGCACAAATCCATTGGACCGAATATCCGAAATGCCAAAGATTCGGATCCAAAGCTCTAGATCTCGGATATCCGGATCCTCTGGCCGTCCTAAATCTGAAGCCAAAAGAGCGACGAACGACAATAAAAAAAAAAAAAAAATTAAGAGTTCACATGAGTTAGTTTGGCGTCACCAAACAAATGGACAAGAAAATGACAGTTCATGTATGCAATTTAATGTATATACGAGATATCTGCGAAAGATTTAAAGGATTGAAAGAGGTCAATAGATTTAATGAAACAGAACATGAATTTGTTGGAAGGCTCATGATTCTTTTATGTTAGAAAATTTAATCGACAGAAATCTTTGTCTCAAATTGATGATGGTTGGCTTTTTGTCCTCCTGAGGCAGCTAAGAAGACCCTACAGTTCCTGGGAAATGTGAATATCCTTGCTGGTTTGCCATTGTGTTCCACCAGGTGAAGAAGTCGCCCTAAGAACGTAGCTTTTTAGAAGATTTCGAACAATTTCGTTCAATGTATCCCCACGAGGAATCGAATACAACTTCAAAATTCCAAGATGACGAAGAAATCAGGAAGGATATTCTATTTGTGGGTTGATGGAGAGAAATTAATTTTCCTGTAAAGGATTTCACAGAACCTTAATTAACATTTTGTTATATGAGATCCTCTGACTTCTATAATTCTATATCTATTACACAACATTGTATTGGTATTTTCCACTTCGTTATTGTCTTAAAAAGTGAACAAAACTAAATGTTGATTGTTTTCCTCCTTCAAATTTCTATGCGCATGCAGTGGTTCTGTGCAACTAACTAACTGGTTGTCCTTCATGATTTAAAAAGAATGGTTTTCCTATTGGCTAATTTTCTTTCCTTTTAAATATACTTATTACAAGTGTATGGAACAAAATGACTTGCAGTACAACAGAGTTGAGGTCATCAGAATGG
Source organism: Lepisma saccharinum (assembly GCA_022664845.1). NCBI lineage: Eukaryota > Metazoa > Arthropoda > Insecta > Zygentoma > Lepismatidae > Lepisma > Lepisma saccharinum. The sequence goes on from JAGDQP010000123.1 coordinate 121,298, forward strand.
ATATTTCCATTTTCACCGTCCTTATACATTTTATAATTTGTTTGTGTATTAAATAATATATAATGTTTTTGAAATTTCAGCGCTACGGTTTTCCGTTACGTAGAAATATAGCATGAAATACTGAGAATTCAATCTCCTACGTCATACAACGAAAAAAAATCTTCTGATTCGTTTGACATAATCAATTTGTATTATTTCCGTTGCTGTATGCTTCTCCCTATGTCACGTTCCTTATTCAGAAGTTTGAAGACGAAAAAGAAGAAAGGGAAAGAACATTTACATCATCACTTAACGAAATAATTAATGTTCAAATCTGCAAAACACACTTCAATAAGTTAAAGAACCAAAACATGTTTTAATAGCAGAAATTGCTCGAAACAATGACAGGTACAGTCTTAACTTGCAGTGCTCTTCTTATCAATAGTTTTTGTTAGTTTTGGTGTCTTGACAATGTGGCGCAATTGAAGACCTGAACTGAAAAATATCCCAAGTCCACTTTTTTTTTGTACTTGTATTTTTGCTGTTCGTCGGTATCTATGTTCCACTTGCATAAATATTACATCTTAAACCCATTTTTAATACAAAATAATTTCCGCTGAATAGAATAACATACGAAGACCTTGGACTGTTTTCCGTTTCTTCTGAAAAATATACTCCAGTGGACTTCGGATGTTTTGCAAGTCCAGGTCTTCAATTGGTAAGTACACACAACTTTTAAATTTTTATTCTTTCACCTAAGGCTGCTCAAATCCTATCGAAGGTCTTGTTTTATTTTATTTCACGAAACGCAATAGAAACTTCAATGTAATAGTTTCAATTTACATTTTTGTTTCTTTACATGCTTTTATCATTGTTTTATGCAATGATATATTAAAAATATTCAATATATTCACGGGCTTCACGAAATGCAAGTAATACGTTAAATAGTTAACAGATGGCAGTAACGAGCACTATTAATTTAGACGCTTTTAAGTTCTTGAAAAATGTTTCACTAACAATAAAAAGTATACAATTTCCGGAAGTTAAAGTAATCACTTTTTTACAAACAAAAAAGCTAATTCTTTTCTAAATGCAAGAGTTCTAAAGAGCATTATTAGAAGATATCTTCTGATTTAATTATTAAAATGTTGCTATAAATTAGTGTTGAAGCTACCAAAATATATCAATAACTTATATTGAACTACCACTTATACTATTGGTTTTAATACTTCTTTTTTTTTCGATCCATTTTTCCTATCTGTTGTTAACAATATTAATAGCGTATACGTTAATGACAAGCAGTCTGCAGATTGATTACGTCATAACATGGCGGCGGCCGATTAAGCGCAAGACTGAGACTGTTTCAAAGTAAGACCTTACTACGCTTCATAAATGTAACAGAAAAAGAAAGGAAATGTTTTTCGCAGTCTACTTTAGCAGAAGAATTTTTTTAATGCAATAAAAAATACTACCGGAAATGTCAATTGCTTTTAGAACTTGTTTATAGTTTTTCAGAGAATTATATGATTTTCATTTTATCTGTTATATCTATTTGTCATACTAGATATGTCCGGAAAGTATACAGACATATCGAATTCAATTTTTACAATGTATAAACGATAGAGAAAGGAATTTATTGTAAAAGAACAGAAAATGAAATAATGTTTAGACCAAGGTATTGCCAAACCACAAAATAAATTTTACTGTAACTAATAAGCGCTATTGATCAAGTACATTGCTGAACGCTCCTGTAGGCCAATGTATCTCCGAAGGAACATTATCATTTTCTGAGAAAGCTGTTAAAAGGAGTTGCTCGCACAAGCCCAAAGATCAATTTGTTAACGTTTAACAGCGTTCCGCAAACTGTGGTCCGAGGACCACAAGTGCTCCTCGAGGTCTGCACTTAGGCAGGCCCAGGGTGGTCCTTTGAACCTACCAATTAATAAAACTGGTCCGCACTTGAAAATAGTTTACTGAACGGTGGTGTAATATACAGGTTGTGTGTGCATCGGTATTCAGCGGAAATTGGTCCCTCTTCTTCTTAATCAACACACCTAAATTTTGTCATTATTGTTTGACTTTTGGATATACTTTTTTACACTGACTAATTAAAGGTATGAGAGTAATAATGATATAAAATAAGTAAAATTCAACAATTTACACCGTTATGCCATTTTTTTTTTGGTGATATAGTCGTAAACAAATCACTGACAAATGGTTCCTTCTCCTATGTATTGATAAAATGTAGGAAAACTTATATCCTTGACGTATAACGATACTCACTAGTGCTTGTTTGTATATGTTTACGCTATTCCTTTTTGAACTAGCATTGGAAGAATAAAGCAAATACCGCGCCGAAAAGTAGTCCAGGGAATCTATTGAATAAAAAAAAAACTCAGAAAAACTACAATAAAAATGATTTTGCTGACTATTGTATTAAGAAAGATATGCTGAATGACATCAAACGTTTACACAGTTTGAAACTCTGGAATTGGCCACCATTTTGAAAGATTTCTTAATTAAAAAAAACATTGAAACTAACTGCTCAGTTATAAAAGCTCTGTGTCCCCAAAACTTTAATAGATAAAAAAAAAGAAGTCTAAATAAGTCATTGGTTTAATACAGGTCATTAATAATTTATGTAATTCAGATGGAAAAGAATGGAGGAAACAATGTACAGCCTTGAACCCTGATCAGGAGACGAAATCATGACATTTTGCCCTCAAAACCTTAAGTGTATCCATTTATCTTTTGATTACAACCTTCTTTTCATTTACATATTGATAAAATATGATTTATGAGTTTTTATGTACATCAAGACATTTAAAAAAAATCTGAGTCTTCATTCTTTTTAGTTTCGTCTTCACAGGTAATGATTCTTAATTAACTATACTTCCCTGTCTTTCATTAATGTATTTTTACGCTACAATAACTGACATAGCAGAAAATTTATAAGTATGTAAATATTTTTTAAAAAAAATCTCTTACGTTTAAGAAAAACCAAGAAACAAAAGTGTTATTACATAAGCGCAGTTATAAATTATATTACGTAATTAATTTCTATATTAAAAGGCAACGAGACTTTTATTGTATAAATACCTCCCACACATTCAACTGTTTCTTTTCAGCGTGGAAGTAGCTAGCTGTTTTAGTTGTTTTTCTCTTCCACTCTGTAATGGTAATGTTATGTAATACTGTAATATATACGTGAATTTTCTCTTTTCCGCAAAGGTTCTTTGTTTTAACGTTATAGAACATTACGTTTTAATCACATTTTCACGTGTTTTAGATTTTGTGTTCGATTTGCGTACATTACACTCAACATTGTCACATGCTTACTGGTTGACGAGCTTTAAACGACAAGGAAACAAACCCATTTTCTTTTTTTACTTGCTACAATTACGACAAAGCGACTTTTTCATTGTTGTTAAGTGCATCCCATTGGAAGTTGATGAGTTAGTAAATAGGCAGTGTCTTTCCGTATAATCAACCGCTAAACTTAACAGCTAAAAAAAAAAAGTCTTTGAAATGCATATTTTTTGCACGCTCAACTTCAGCGATAGGAACTCAATGCTTAATTCTGATTGGCTACTCCGCCGTATTTACTGCGAAGGTCACAAGATGGCGATGTCTTACATAAAGATAAATATTTTTTGTTAAAACTAGTTTGTCAAACCAAAAGAGAATACTTACCAGTATACAAATTCTACACATATCAATTCATTTGCATCTGTTTTTGTACATATAATCCAACAGGGAACTACTATATTGCTGAAGATGTCCTTGTACATTGTTGTCAAATCTAATGAAGATATTTTACTTAAAAATATATTTAGCTAATTCTTTGAATTCTACAAATCATCTGTAAATTGTGTTTCCTATTTAAAAATTCGTTCCGAGTTCCCAGTGATTGACTTAATTTAATTAAGTGAATTACCAGGCCACTTGTTATCATTATCTATATTTCATGCAGTGAAATTTATTTTCTGCGTACAAATCATTTTACATTGCTTCACCTCACTTATAGGGTTATATCTGTTTAGAGTGAAGAAATCATTCCTACTCATATCCTGCATTAGCTATAGGAAATATATCTAAGCACAAGCTCAATTCAACACAATAAAATATTACATCAGGCTTTTTTAGATTGTTCTATTCTTTAGCGATCACTGCGCATTCTGAAGTAAAGCCAAACTGACCCACATAATTCTTAATGCATACAATTCATAGCCTTAGTAATTCAGCATACGGTAATAATACTTTATTCCATATGCGTTGACTCACATTCATGATTGAACCATTATAATCATTAAGGTCCAAGCTCTTCTTGTTTACATACAGCTTATACAATATTATTTACATCTCAAAACATATATTTAATTTGAGTTTCCATATTTCAAATCATAAGTTGCCAGTCTGTAAGTGAGATTAACTTACTTTTACAAAGGACATTAGGAAAGTTTTGCAATATGGCACAACTGTAACTCGCATGTTGTTATAACTCTATGCGTGTTGAGGGAGGTTCTAACCTGCACTGCAGACGACAGGACGATCGTTGGCTGTTAGTTGTTTCCAGTGAGAAGTACTAGTAATATCATCCTGGTCAAAAGCGGAATATAGGACAATTTTGCGATACAACATGGCGCGTGTGTTGGGTGTTGATTAGTGTTTGGAGGAAATGGTTTCTGTGCTGGAAGAGAACTTTCCTCATCTGTCTACCATATTCACGTGGAATCGGGAGTTCCAGAGAGGGAATTTCAGACTGGAAGACGCACCAAGGTCAGGACGCGCAGTCTCGTTTGTCACTGAGGAGAACATTGCTACTGTCAGGAAGATGCTTGAGATCAACAGGCGTGAGACCTGTCGCCAAACAGACCATTGTTTAATTATTCCTTCACATGAAATTCAAGCCATGCTGCACGACCACCTTCAATAGAAAAAAATATTCCCTTTGGGTATTACATACCTTAACCGAAGAGTAGATGGCACGACGTGTTTCATGGTGCATAAGAAATTTGAAAATGGAGTATTTCACTATGTGAAAGCACCATGGGAAGTGACGAAACCTGGCTTCACGATTATAACGTTGCCAATCAAGGATGAACACACGCCCTTGTCAGGGCGAAAATTACGATATGTGAAGAAGAGAACTGACAAATTAAGCAATCAGAATCAGTCACTGAATTCCTATGGCTAGAGTTTGAACGTGAAAAATAAAAATATACCTTATAAACACACCCACACAATCCACTTGGCACTGGTTTCTAAAAGTATAACTTTGCAAAGCTCATCCTACTTTTATGATTTTTGAAAATTATGGAAAGATGAAGAAAATATTACAATTTTTGAGAGTAGCCAAGATATTAGTTACAGAAATAAATGATATAAAGTAATAATTAGTTCAAAGAATTTAATTTTAATTTATACACTTGACTTTCAAAATTAGGACGAACCCCAGTAGCACACAAGAGTGTTTTGAACGTTGATTTCTGGTTTATTTTGTTGATTAACCATTATTGGCTGAGAAAACTACGTTTAATTTTAAATCATATTTTAACAAAGACGATATTGTTGATAAGATGTTAACTCGGCGTAGATGCTACTGTTATTTTCAACTATGGTATAGATTTCGTTTCATCATATTCTTTCTAAATTAATTGAATAAAATTTTAAATTAAAGCTGATTGAATGCCATTAACTATTTTCTGTTCTCTTTTGCATGTTAAAAACACGTTGAATTAAATCTATATTCCAACGAAAATTTGATTTCATTAATAAGATGTTAATGTGACGTGCTTTTAACTATTATATTGAACTGTGTCCTAGATTATCTTTCCAAGATAATTGCATGAAGATTGTTCTTAAAAGCGAATAGAATAAAATTAACTGCGTTTCGCACATTCTCATTTGTATGTTGAAAACAGATTGAATTTTAAGCTATATTTCAACGAACATTTAATTTCGTTGATAGGGCTTAATATGAAGTGTTTTCAGCTATGACAGATTTCGCTTTGTATGCGTTTTTCTAAGGCCACATATTACCCTTGAGAAATTCAGAATTAATAGTGCAGCGATGATCAAAGGGTTAAAGAAGGAAAGATGCACATAACAAAGAAAGAATAAAAGTATTCTTTATTCTTATTCTTACATGATGGTGAAACGACACGTCTAGATTTGTGGCGACTATTTTCAAAATGGGCCTTTTACTACAGATACCGTAAAATAATAGTGACCCTAAAGGCGACTCTGTGGATGAGGGAATAATGTGTCGAGCTACTGGCGACGAGTACGGAACGTTCCAGCTTCGAATTCCACAACAGATGGTTGGATAATTTTACTGTTGGGAAATTAATACTGTATAGCATGATGAAAGCAACGGATAAAATGTAGTTAAATGTGTATACTAATAGACATCAACCATGCTCTCTTTTGGCCAACTGAACCAATTTCTTTATCATTCACTTCTTGATTTCAACCTGTTTCTTCTCAAACATTATTCAACGTCGAATAAACTGTTGAAGAGGCGGACTTTTTGGTACATTTACAACGTTAAAATTGTTTTTCGGTACTAACGTTTAATCCACGTATTTTCAGTGTATGTGAGATACTGGGGTATAGTCTCGAGAGAAGCTAGAAACAGTATTTGAAATAGTTCCTACTCTATATTGTAGGATACATAACCACGATCGAATATACTTTCCAAAATTGCAATATTTTATTTCGTATATTCGCATAATTTTCAAAAATCGAAAAGAGTGGGGAAGACGAGTTTGGTACGGAGCCATGAAGAGTTTTACACCGTTGCTGGCACAAAGGGGATAATTTTAGTGTACGTGACTTTTACTCCCTCCTAAGAAATGATAATTTCACATAAATTATTTTGTGATAGTAATATTATACAAGCAATTTGTAACTGACAAATACATTAATCGAAAATTCTCTTTCGAGTTGCAAGGTAGCTCAATGATTGTACTTACGCGTTCAGTAGACATGGTAATTGAACATTCGAAGAAAGAAATCGCAAATCAATTTTGAAAAAGATTCGTGGTACCAAGCTTGACATACATGACATCGCATCCAAATCAACATGTATCAAAGCAAAAATAATAATAATCATCTTTGATTACAAATACAATTAGATATACGTTTCCCATAGTTATCATAATTGCTTCCTTATATATGTTTGCTTTTTGTTTCCTTTTTTCACGTGTCATTCTTTTCTCCTTCCCACAGTTTTTTTATGTCACTTTTACATGTCACCGGATTTTTTTATGTCACTTTTACAAGACATTAATTGTTGATTTTTAAAATCTTTATTCAGAACAACCTTGAAACTTTAATCCTCTATCTTGAGAACAAACACGTGTATGCACGTGTATGCGACTCGATGCAGGTAAACACATAAGGTCATGGCCATGTTTTTTGTCACATAGTGTTCTAGTCAAGTATGGCTCAAGAGGTAAATGATCTGCTGTGGTGTCAAAATTTAAAATAATTAGATGGAAACAGGTTTTTATCCACTGTATAGATAGATCACAATTTCTGAGTGATCGCAATCAATGTATTTTTACTGCGTGAATCCTCGTGAATGTATTCTAACGACTTTAAACCTATCAGGTTAGTACCTTGAAACAACTAGTTCGTATAACTTGAACAGCGTTTAACTTTTACAGCTTGTTGTAAAGCCAATTTCCTCTGTTCTCTGCTCCTTTTCTTTATTTTTTAAAAAAAAAAAACTTTTATTCATAAAGTTGTATGTAACCTTATTACCAATGTTTGTTTTAAACATGCTTTCATGCGCGGTAGTAAACATTGTATATCTTTTTAAAAAAGTATATTTTACTCATTCCGTAAGGTGCCAAACCTGATTGTTAACTAGTTTCATCAACGGCCACTAGATGGAAACCGTTATACTTTATTGATAATCTATCATGCAACTTTTTAGACGAGTGTATAGTTCACACTGGATCTACAACCGAAAATGTTTAATCATGTATGCAGCCATACTGACTTACACATAAGTTGGACGGAATATACGGTTATGTTGTTTAGAATGAAAGCAGATCTCACCGTATATCTTGTTTTCAGTTTTAATCATATTCTAATGTCCCTTTTGAAGTGTGATGTATTCACCAATCATATTATTACACATTAAATTTCTGCCATTTGTAATGTTTCGATCAGTGTTGTCAGGGTGGAGGGAAACTTCCCTGAAAACGGGAAAATATGGACCACAAGAAAGGTAAACGAGGGAAAAAAATATGGTTGAATTTTTTTTGGCGCTTTTTGTTTTAATTCCAGTAATATTTAAAGAAAACTTAGCACCTGTGATTTTTTTTCAGTATTTTGAGGGAAATATTGCGACGGAAACCTGACAACACTGGTTCCGATGTTAGTAGTACATTTCAATCGGAAACAACACGTTATCACTTCAAGATGTAAATTTATTTATGTGGTTTGAGCAAAAATTTACACTACTTTTAGAACTTGACTTTTTAAAAAGAATTCCGTGCAAATATCATTATGACTTCATAACTGCTGCTCGCTTTCCTTGGAATCCTAATAGTTTATATACACCACGAACCAATGCGTTCACCACTTAGTTGTTGTTATACGCTTTGTACATACAGTATGTTGTTTATGAAATCGCAGATCCGGATATGCTATTATGTCGTTCAATATGTTTACGAAATATGGACTGCATAAAGAGTTTGTTCTGGAAAAATCAAGATTTGAATTCTATGGAAACAAATAAATATAAAGATGAAAATTAGGAATGGTCTTAACTCAGTACACCTACATTCATAGGCTATGTTTTTATGTAAGTCCTATACCGTAAAAAATACACTTCGTGTACTTTTTTCTGCAGACATTTTTTTTAGTGTTTTTTAGTTTGTGTGCACAAAAAAACTGTATCAGAGGTGCCAACACTTTATCGTGCCTTTTTTTGTTAGGACAACGGAGATGTCCTAATAAAAGAAACTAACTGTGAGATTAGACGTAGCAAATCTGATAGAACATGTAAAATATTTATGTGTTCAAAATTGTTATAATATATACTGATCACTATGGCTCGGATAATTACATTTTATAGATAAATGTAGGCGTAATAATGTACATTTCGTACACATGTATCGCCGAAAAAAGCTGGTGGATCCCCTCCGAAACCAAATTCTACATTAACTAACTAACTCTATGGCTTAAGGAACTCGCAAGTTCATCACCGCAGTTACAAACATTCGCCATTGGATTCTATCCTGAGCAACATCAAGCCAGTTTTCATAAGGAACACCTACTTATCTCTTCTAATATTGTCCTCCCAATAACGTCTCGGTCTTCCCAATAGTCTCTTTGCATCCGGCCTTCCAACCAGGAAAGAATATAGTCTTGGTTTTTCTCCCATTTGAACTGCATGGCCTGCCCACTTTAGTCGTCCAGATTTAATTATTTTTATATCTGGTGAATCGTACAGTCCGTGGAGTTCTTCATTGTGCAGTCTCTTGAATTCTCCAGTCATCTCGTTCCGTATATCTTTCTCAAAACTTTCAAACACACATAATTTATGTTCATCTGCTAAGGTCGTACTCCAACTTTCGCAACTGTAAAGTATTAACGGCAGAATAACTGTTCTGTATATTTTCAATTTCAATTTCCTTGATATTAATCGCCAAGTTAGAAATTTCTGGACTGAATAGAAACACACTTGGCCCGATACTAAGCGATTTTTTATTTCTTCCGTGACCTCATTTTTGCTTGTTACGTATGCTCCCAAGTATTTAAATTTGTTTACTTTCTCTATTACCTCATCCCTAATTCTTGTGTATTTATTTCCTTCATTACCTGTGTTTCGGATTGTTATAATGTATTTTGTTTTATCTATGTTTACCTGTAGACCTATATCATCGTACGCTTCTATTAAGACATCGGTGTTACTTTGTAATGCATCTATATCGTCCCCTATTAAATCATCCGCGTATACAGTTGATTCAAACCATTCAATGATAGTCCCTTTTTGTCCCTTTAATTTTTAAAATCGCATATTCTAACGCAATGTTAACAGTAGTGGTGATAAGGCATCGCCTTGTTTCAAACCGTTGGAATCTTGAAACTATTTGACATATTATTACCTATCCGTACTCTGCTTATGGGGTCGCTGAGACACATCTTCACTAGTTGAACCAGTCTTTTTACGGAATTGCAAATCGTATCAGGATACTGTATAACTCTTCCCTTCTGATAGGATCATATGCTCTCTTAAAAACCATGAAAAGCTGGTGAACCGTCCCATTGTATTCCCATTTCTTTCCCAAAATTTGTCTCAAGGCGAAAAGCTGGTCCAACTTGGATCTATTTCTTCTAAATACACGTTGGTGATCTCCAATTATTTCATCTACGTATACACTTAGGCGTGTTAACAGAATATTAACAGGTTAGAAGTAATATTTTGTAACAGGTTAGAAGTAACGAGATTCCGCGGTAATTATTACAGTCCGATTTATCACCTTTTTTGTAAATCGGAACTATTATTAAGATTTTCCATTCCTTTGGTAGCTTCTCCTATCTCCATATAGCAAGTATCAATTTATATAATTCGTTGATTAGTGCCGCTTCTCCTGCCTTAATTATTTCGGCTGCAATAATGTCTATTCCTTGTGATTTGAATTTTTTTTAATTTCTTTACCGACATTTCGATCTCGATCTTGCTAGGTTCGGGTATCCACGGTTCTGTGGTATGGATTTCAAATTTCTCTGTTTCTTCCCCGTTGTGTACATTAAGAAGTTTGTTGAAATAACTTTTCCACACATCGACAATTTTAGTCGGATCAGCCTGGAGATCTCCACGTTCATTTCTAATCATTTCTAACATCGGCTGGTAACTTTTCCTTAACGAGTTTACCCCTTTGTATAGATCTCGTATGTTAATTGTCTTGCCGTTTTCCTCTATCTTCTGAATCTTCTGCGTCAGATATTCTCGCTTTTCGTTTCTGAACCCAAGTGTGGTGTTTCGTTTCGCGTTACAGTAGTGGTTGGTATTTGTTTCGCTTTTATTACTTAGCCATCGTCGCCTTGCTTGTTTTCGTTCCTCATGAAGTTTAAGGCATTGTTCCTCAAACCAAGGTTTGTTTTTCTGTTGTTTCTTCTCACCTACACGTTCCTTCGCTGCGCTCTTAATTGTTTCACGAATTGCCTCCCACATCTTACTTACATCAATTTCATTATTATCATCATCATTATTATCGCTCGAGTCGGCTAAGATTTCGAACCTATTTGAGAATTCGATTTGGTTATCTGGTTTTATGTTCGGATTATGTAAACGTTAGGTTCAAATTTCCTTGCTTTCTCTGTTCACGATGCATAACTTTTCTCTTACCTTTGTGATCACTACTTGATGGTCTACATATAGAAGTTAAATATAGTGTTGAACAGAAACATTGGTTACTCAAGTATGGTGAAAGTATGTGAAACTCTATAAAGGCATGTATGGTCTGCTGATGATCTTGAGCTTGAAGTATCAGATATTGTTGTCCTCAAATATTGTCCAATTGTATTTAGCGAAGTAGAACGATTTTTTTCGGAGTACAAAATAATTCTTCCCAAAAACAGAAGTTTCACGTTTGAAAAATTAGTATGGATGTGTAAGTAGTGTAGTTCGTTTTTCATTAAAACAAAAGTTTTATTCGAAATACAAGTAAATGTTGCTCTAAGCAGGAGTTTTTGAGTATGTGAACAAGTGTATTTTACAGTGGAATATTGAAAACAGCAGTTTTACCATGCTAAATCATATGAACTAAATGAAAAATGTAGATCTGTAAACATGAAGGCATCTGCAGAAACTGAAATATTAAAGCATTTTCAAGAAGGTAAGGCGTTTTGTAAAGTGCATATTGCTTTGCATAATTTGCGTCTTTTTAGTTCATATTTGCATGCATGTTTTAGAAATCTTAAATGCATAACTATCAGTGCCTCACTGATCACCATATTGAAAGTGGGGGTAGAGACATTGAAAATTGGTGGTAAAATAGCAACATTGAGCTATGTAAATTTACAGATTAAACCTATGAATTTGGGCTAAAATATTCCGTGAAAGACAATAATGAAAACCGTTTAACTGTATCTTTATTCACTTGCAAGCTATTATGATCAGATAAGGTACGCAGTTTGGAGTCTTGCTGCAAGCCATACTAAAGAAGTTTTCTAGATTCCCCTTCAGCATCAATAAGAACATTGCTATGTGGTACCTGAGGAAAAGCCTTACAATTCCCTATCCCCGGAAAAGTACTCGGGAGTATCACAAGTTCCTGTGGGGCTTATAATTACGCGTTAATTTAAATAAAATTAAAATTAAAGAATAAATTATTTAGATCATAAGGAAATAAGACCAAAAAATACGAATATTTCAAGTGATTACTTCTAACGTCACAGCAGGATCCGTTACACAAAACCCTCCCGGGTTTCTTTAGTTTCAATCCAAGATAAATACAGTGGAATCTCGATATATCGAATTTCTTGATAAATCGAAGTTCTTCCATTCCCCTTGAACCTGCTTTCACTTCCATGTGTATTTTTATCTCTATATATCGAAGGACTGGTCAGGAAGACCTCGATATTTCCAATTTTCATACTGGCTTGACTTGGTACCGCACCTCTATATATCGCAGTTTTGATTGGAATATCTCTATCGAAGTTGTTTTGATAAAGATAGAGTACCCTTTAATTAATCAAATTAGTGATGAGAAACGCATTCAAAAACCGTTGTTTTGTTGTTGTGAAGCTCTATATATCGCAGTCAGTCAGACATCTCTTGAATAAATCGAACCTCGATATAACGAAATCCTCGCTAATTCAAAGTTTTCTCGTTCCTCTTCAGGTTCAATATATCAAGGTTCCACTATATAAACATTGAACTTTTTTCTTCTTCTAGAATTGAGGTGAGCTTCCTGATTGTATCTCCACATTCCACAATAAGAAGTTTCAAGAAAGTCACTGGATGGATACGGTTTACAGCCAATGATTGATTTTGCGTTCGTCTTGCACTCACACGAGTTAGCATTTTTCCGCCAGTTCCTTTCCTTGGAAGATGAAAGATTTGTGATTTCCGTCAGTAACATTCCATACATGCAGCTATAAATAACACTGTAAAATAATTATGTCCGGTTTACGGTAAAAATCAATCATTGACGTCAGTGATATCATCGTAAAATCGTCATAATTATTTTATAGTATTATAGCTACGTACATGGAACGTTACTAACGAAAATCACAAACTTTTCTGTTTCCAGGAAGAGTGAAACAATACTTAGAAAATTTCCCAACAATTATTTACATTCACATTAGTTACTATTTACTTATACGCTGTTATCCAGTCAATATAATTTTATATTCTTTGCTGTATTTAGTGAATAATGATTCTCAGTGTGTTCTTACAGGTAACTTAGCAACAAAATTGAAAATTTTGTAACAAATCTTTGTGTAAGTATTCTCGGAATATGAACAGTTTACCGTGTTCGGCTCCCTCTTACGTCGGCAATATTCTTAATGTTTCCCAGTTTTTTTTCTTCTTCTTAGTTTCGTAGAATCTGGACTTCGAATTGTATCTACATTAGCTACGCGCGCGAAAAGAATGTCATCCTTCAAACTTGACTCATGCTTTAGGACATATACAGTTCTATAACTGCTATGAACAATGGTTAAAACCACCTTATATAGTGATTGAAACCAGCCACTATAGTATAGTAATTATGGTCACGAATTTGTAATCAACATTTGCGGGAACACATGTTTCAGCCGTACTGACTAAGGTTTTACCGCGGTTTCACCACACAAATGCTGATATAGTATCTAGACGAAAGCCTTACTTGATACTTTTCCTACTTCTGAGCCTGGAAATGTTCTTGCAGAGGAACATCATCCGTCACCAGGAAAATATCGAAAATGAGTGGTGGAGTTCTACGAGCACCTTGCTATGCAGTATTGCCAACTCAATATATATTAAATAGCAATACGTCAGATTTCTACAGATTTAGAATGAATGCTAAGAGTAAATAACACTCTTTTCCTGGCGGTAAGAAGTGTTCCAAACTTTCAGACATGTACGTGGAGGGAAATTGTTAAGATAATTTTATGTTGATTTGGAAACAATGTATACACTAGAACATTCTAAAAATAGGCTGTGGATAGCCTGTACTACATATATCATGAGAAACTATTTCATACTGATCGTTTAAATGACTTTTATGATATTTAGATATATGCATAAATGTTGCCATGGCCTACAGACACGAAACGCCGAATTGTTCGCTACTCTTGTGTCATTCTTCCAAGCTTTCAACCACTAAAAAAAAGTGTATATAAATATTAAATCAAATGCTCTATCGGGTTAAGTAAAGTAAGTTAAATTACTTCTCTGGTTAAATAAATAAAGTTAAAATACCTCTCTGCTTAAAAAAAATGTTAAAACACCTGTATGGATTAATCAAATCAATTAAATAACTTCTCTGGTTAAACAGAATATGATACGTCATCTCTCTAGTTCAATCATAAAGTTAAGTTCTCTGGTGAAATAAAATACGTTAAATCTCCTGGTTAAATAAAATAATTTAATCCATCTCTGGTTAAATAAAATATGTTAAATAACTCCTCTGGTTAAATAAATTAAGTTAAATTACATCTCTGCTTTAATAAAATAAGTTAAATCACCTCTCTGGTTAAAAACTTAGTAAAATCACCTCTCTGGTTAAAAACTTAGTTAAATCACCTCACTGTAAACAAAATTAATGAAATTACCTCTCTGATTATATAAGTTAATTACATCTCTGGTTGTTACCGCCCATTACAATTCATTTTATCTTATCTTATCTTACATCTCTGGTTAAATAAATTAAGTCAAATACCCGCTCTGGCTAAATAAACTAAGTTAAATCACCTTTCTAGTTAAATAAAAAATTAAGTTAGTTCCTCTCTCTGTTCACCCCTCTGGTTAAATAAAATAAGTCAAGTCACCCCTTTGTTTAAATATGTTAAATCACCTTTCCGATTAAGTAACAATTGTCATACTAAATTGAATATTAAAGGTTATGCGCATGCATAATCTGATCTTGTTTAGTGAAAACGAAAACAAAGAAGCAGCAACAGAACATGAACTTAACGTGTCTTCCTATTATTTCTTGGAACTAAGATCATAGTATTTGCTACACGTGTACGCTAACAGGAACGATGACAGTTCAAAGCTGCTCACAATAGACACTCGAGAAAAGACAACGTCTTGTAAAGTGACTCGGTACAATCATAAAAAAAATTATGGTGAGAAGAAGAAGAAGAAAAGCAAGAAGAATATAAACGATGAAACTACTTGAACTATGGGAAACATATCGCTGAATGATCAGTGATGATGATTAAGCATTATATTTGTTTATTCTTTAGAAACAACTAACAGATAGCAGATATGAATTTATTACGTTATAAATTTAAACTCAGAAGCAAACGGATACAAAAGACACTACTGATAAGTAAACAAAAAGTTAATCTTTCATATGTGGTACAAAATATTCGTATGTTGTACAAGGACTCATTGAACTTTAATGGCTTTGTACAAAGTATTCATATTTTGTACAAGAGCACATTGAACTTCAATGTGTCATATATAACAGATGAACTCGAACTAGCTGATTTTGTATTTACGTTGATTTATTGTTACCATAAACATTGCACAAAAATGTCACCACCATCCTCATAATTAGTGTTCTGCTGAAATCATTTTAAACTCCATTGATTTCGACCTTGCACTTAGACTAGGATTGATCTTCATGTCTGCTTCTTCCCCTTCTTTTCCTTTCAATCACACCTACAATTACATCTATTAAAATATAATCTACGAGCAATATACTACCCAGTTGCTTTCTCTCTTCGTTATTGTCCCAAATATTGTTAATCTCTTGCCCACTCTCTTCAGCACTTCCTTAGTTACATCTTCTTTGTTCCACTGATTTTTCTATTCTCCTCCATGCCTACATTTCGAAGGCTTCCATTTTTCTTTGATTGCGCTTTAGAGCTCACGTTTTGCTTCATATAAAACAATACTCGTGAATGAATGATATTCGTGAATATCCAAAAAAAATGGAAGTGAATACAAATACCAACAAAGTAGATCAAAATATACAGGTTGAATTAAACCTGATAGCATCCTCTCCGAGTATGGAAGATAAAGGTACTCAAACAAATATCTTAAGTTTAGATTTAGGTATTGAAACCTTGGAAGATAAGCTGATACGTATTGTGAACAATAAAATAGTACAACATAGGGTAATGGACGAAAGTGTAAAAAATCCACAATTTGAGATAAATGTTAACAAAGAGAATAAAGATCCTAACAAGGATATCGAAGAGATACAGGTCCAAATTGAGCAAATAGCCAAATGCTTAAATGAAATTGAAATGGTTATTAAAAGTAAGGAGAGTAAAATTATTACTCAAAATAAAGAAGGTTCGCATTCAATGGTAATGAATCCTAAACAAAAAAGGGTTAAATCTATAAAACACACAAATAGAAGTGTAAGAGTAGAGATCGATCCAACGTCACTAAACCACGTGCAAGTTAATATAACTGCGGACAGTCATGGTAAAGGACTATCTCAAATACTTAAAAGGTTAGGCGTGTTAAATGTATTGGGATTAATTAAACCAAATGCTGGTGCGCAAGAAATATTGGACATAAATTCATCTGGAAATGAAACCACAAGTAAAATGGAAAATAGAACTGAAATTAAGGTAGTAATAGCGGGTGCTAATGATATTTATCGTAACGAAGCGGAGATATTTATAAAACAACTAAAGAGGTATATGGTGTTACATGCCCAGGAAATAATAATATTATTCACTATTCCCACACGTTATGACCTGCCGAAATGGTCGATCGTAAATGTGGAAATAAGTAAGGCTAATAATAAGATCAAAGGTCTAATGAACAAATTTAAATGTCTGAAGATAATTGATATTGAAAATATAGGAAAAAGGTTCCATACAAACCATGGAATGCACCTAAATTATCTGGGGGAAAAGTATATGTGTGAACGATTATTGGAAGAAGTTAATCTAGTAAATGTTAAAATAAAAGAAATGAAAGAAAGACAACAAAAGATACCCCTAACTTGGATAGATCAGGGAAACTGATAGCGAATTCTGCAGTAAATAGTCTGCAGACACTTGAAACGAATATTATCTCTAACCCTTTAACTAATGCCGAACATTGTATTTCACATTTAAAAGGGATAAAGTGCATTGAATATGAAAATTGTATGTTGGAAAATGTTATGTCAATTGTGCTTATAAATGTTCAGTCAATCACCAATAAGATAGCTGAAATTGATTTGCTTTTAAATGAATTCCCAGTACAACTATTGGCCATTAATGAACACTGGCTAAATGCAGACATGATTGAGATATTTAAACCTAGTAACTATAAGTTACTTAACTATTATAGTAGGCCAGATTCAAATTATGGAGGTGTTGCACTGTATATAAGACGAGATGTTATTACTGATTATGTGAACATGGCTATGTCTACATTATGTAAACCTAAAGAATTTGAGGTTGTTAGTACTAGATTTAAGAGTTTAAAAGTAATTATAATTGTGCTATACCGTACACCGGATTCTAATATTGATGTGTTTAATGACGGAATTGAAAAATTGTATGAGAAAGTTTCTGGGTATAATGACTATGAAATAATAATTGTCGGGGATGTAAATATTGATATTTTAAAGGCTGAATTACCTAAAGTTAAAAATTTTAACGCAGTTCTTAAATCACTTAATTGGTCATATATGAATAGATTACCTACCCATAACAAAGCATGTCTGGATAATGTCATTTCTGCTATTTCATGTACTGGTAAATTACACTGTGGCACTATATCTCCTCCTATAGCGGATCACCTTGCACTTTGGGTGATTTATGAAACTAATATTGGAATTAATCATTTGAATGACAAACAAACCACGATGACGTTTAGAAGACTACATGTTGGTAATATTCTTGATTTTAGAAATTTTTTGGAATTTGAAGATTTTGAAAGAATTTTGTGTAAACACATGGATTTAGATATTACATGGAAGACTTTTCTAGAAACCATTCAGACTGGTATGGAAATTTATTGTCCTATGATATGTAAGAATAAAATTAACCAGAAAAAATCGAATATATCGAATTGGTACACCTTGTCGTTACTAAAAGTGAAGAAAGCCTTAGCGTATTGGTATATACAGATAAAATTGGGAAACCCTAATGCAAATTTTAAGTTTAGAGAATTAAAAAAATATTACAGAAATCAAATTGTAAAGGCAAAGATAGAGTACAATGATAAAAAAATAAAGGAGGCAAAACAGAAAAAATCCAAGGCTTGGACAATAATAAACAAAGAAGGTAGTCGCAAGAAAGATAATGAAAATATTGAAATACCAGCTGATGCCTTAAATGAATATTTTATGAAAGCAGTGGGAAACAATTTTGGTCAACACGGTATAAATAGGATAAATCAAATAAATAATGTGATACTCCCAAATTTTCAGGGTAAATTTGAATTTTATAGCATTACCATTCCTAGTATAATATTGGCTGCAAAAAAACTAAAGGCTAGCCATTCTGAGGATGCATTTGGTATGTCCGCTTTTCTCTTGAAACATGTTGTTGACATAATTGCCCCATATCTTTGTGAGTTATATAATAGATCATTATTGAGTGGCATGTTTCCTGATATACTTAAAAGATCTATTGTTGTTCCTATATTCAAAAAGGGTAATAAGTTATTACCTGAAAACTATAGACCAATTACATTAGTCCCAATATTTTCTAAGATCTTTGAAATTATAATGACCGACCAATTACGCGAATATTTTAAGTTAAATAAAATAATAAATCCCTGTCAATATGGCTTCCGAGAAGGTACTAGCACAATTGATGCCATTGAACGAGTTGTTGGAGAGATCTTAACCAACTACAAGAAAAATAGAATAACTTCGGTAACCTTATTAGACTTAGGTAAGGCATTTGACTCGGTCTCACATTGTATTTTAATAGAGAAACTGAAATATTTTGGGTTGACTGACTTGAGTTTGAAATTAATACAGTCGTATTTGATGGATCGTATGCAGGCTGTTAGAGTAAACAGTATATTATCTGGTTTTAGAGTTATGAATAGAGGGGTTCCGCAGGGATCCATTATGGGCCCCATGTTGTTTGTATTATACATGAATGATCTTCCAAATGTGTTGCATGTACCGCCTGTTTTATATGCGGATGATACTACACTTATAATGGGACATGTTAATCTAGAGAACTTGAGAAAACAGAACCAAATTGAATTAAATGAAATGATAAATTGGTTTCATGTAAATGAAATGAAAATTAATGTTGATAAAACAGATAATATTTTATTATCCTTAAAGAAAGATATTATAGATCGAAATTCTTCTAAACATGTGAAGTTATTAGGTATGTATATTGACGCTACTTTGACATGGACGGTTCATATAGACCAGTTAATAAACAAATTATCTAAAAGTTTATATCTATTACGTAAGCTACGTGGATGTATTTCATTAAAATATTTATGTATGGTTTATCATGCATTGTTTCATAGCCATATAAGCTACGGTGTAATATTTTGGGGTTCTTCACCCCGTTGGAAGCTTGTATTTAAGATTCAAAAGAAGGCAATTAGAATTATGTATGGTCTTCATAGTCGTGAAACTTGCAGGAATTGCTTTAAAAGGTTAAATGTCATGACTGTTCCATCGGCCTTTATATATCAATCAATAATCTATGTAAAAGCTCATATTGATGAATTTCTGACTGGTAATGATGTTCATTCTTACAGCACTAGAAATAGAGACGATATATTACTCCCAAAAGTTAGGTTAACTAAATATACAGACTCATATAAGTATCAGGGTCCAAAATTTTACAACATGCTACCAAATCATATTAAAGGTCTAGGAATGAAGAACTTTAAATCTGAAGTTAAAAAAATACTTATTTCTGGCGAAGGTTATTCTCTGATAGAGAAACAAGCTAACCTGTCCAACGTAAAATAAATTTCACTATGGGTATTTTAACTATATTATCGTTTTTTAAATTAAATGTTGTCACTGTATCTTTATGTATTTTGGACTGTGTCTAATGCAGCTTCTAGCTGTTATATGATGTAAATTTAAATAAATAAATAAATAAATACTATATTACAAAACATTTAATCAATCTTTCTCTTCTAACTCAGTCCGGTCGGTGTTCATCGGTCCATACAAAAGATTCTCCTTAGTGAACACTTAGCGAACTGAAGGGAAGGCTCGTCGAGCAGGTTGATTAGCAAACTCGATAGTATAATAGTGCAAAGTACTCGAGCTTCCTCGACAGCAAGCTTGTCGAGCAAACTGTTGAGCAAGCTGATCAACCAGCTCGATTGTGTATTAGCGCCCTTACTCCTATTTTGGACTTCACACCCTCAGTGAAAATACTCCCCAGCTGTAATGTTCCATTTTCTCCTATAATTCTATCGACCCGAAGGTCCAGGATAGCAGTAAGCCAGGTTCCGAAATGTTGATGTTTCAGGGAAAAAAAAATCCGAAAAATAGATCTAAGATCCAAGCTCACTGACCAACCAATATCTTTGCTTAGAAGTACAGGAGACACTATGTCCAGGACCCGGCTAGGAGCTCCACACAATTTCAGTTATTACACAGCGTACCGTCCACTGTCTGCCTAAAAGGAATAGGGAAATAGCTGCTACTGCTTTAGTCTAACTTACAATGCCACAGCTCGCCTGGTAAAACTGAGCGAAACTTCGGTGGTGCTCATGTTTACCCAGTACAGATAGGAATACGCAATAAGGTTGAATAACATGTGGCTAGATCAGGGAGAACGTTACACCCCGCAACAGCCCCCTAACACCCTTCCTAGACTTGGATCACACCCTCTTGAGGAAAATCACTCACTGAACACCCATCTTAAAGAGAGTGTTCTTCCTTGACATTTAATGATGAGAAATTCCTAGAATTTCGATGTAGAAAACGGACAGTAATTGTAATACAAAATCAAATTTTGGTAGAAGGACTAGCAGTTTTGCATTTATTCTGAAGAAATAACTTCTTTTGGGCTACATCCCCTTCTTGTCGCCTCACAAAAGTAAATCAGCTGCTAAAGAAATGAGACAGAGAACATCCACGTGTGCAAACATCCGTTCGGTGACTGCTCCGTGCTGTGCTAAAGTACAGGGAGACTAGACCCACTTTGGATTCATGTCCGTTTCCGTTTCCGCACAATTTATTTTCCCATTGTTAATCCTTGTTGTTCAGCTCCAATGTAAAATAACCTATCAGTTGTATCTAGATATATTAGTGGGTCGCGGTGGCTCAATGGTAGAGCGTTCACCTTTGGCACTTCCGGTCATCGGTTCGATCCCTGTTGATGCCATGTGAGCTTTGTGTTGGACAAACACCGTGTGCTTGGGATTTTTCGGGGTTCTCCCGTTTCCTCCCACTTTCCTCATTCTAGCAATTCTTCCTATCTTCATTCATCCGGTCTGAGCCAAAGTTGCCTGTAGGACTTAAAATTCAAATTCAAATTCAAATGGTGATATTAGAAATCAATAAATCTTGCGATGTGTTGACGCTACTGGACTTGTAGATTGGCCTGTGGAGCTCGTGATGTTTAGACATACACTTACAAATACAGACAGACCACAAATGGCTGGAGACTGGAAGTCATATTTATCCCCACTCGGGTTCCAATTAAATAAGGTATCACTGTATCACTCACTCACCTCTGCGGTACTTTAGAACTGGAACGCGTGACGTACAGACAGCCCAAACACACATGCAGACATACAGTATAGTTAGTTACAAGTAGAGCCCGAATTTGTAGGATATTATACACATCATTTTAGGCTTTATAAAGAGTTGATTTAGGCCATTTTATTTTTCTACCATACAAGCACAACCTGACAAATATTTGCATTAAAATTAAATAAGTAGCAAGTAAATGTCAGCTGCAAACACATTCCCCTTGATATGTTAAGATTTATCGAAGATAAAGCAAAGAAAATGGTTTTAAAAAATCGATATTCAAAGTATACTATTTTCTCAATATTCCATACCATAGTAAGATATCATACCATACGAAACAAAAACTTGGAGCATGAACTCTGCAAGACTTTCACATGCCCAAAGGAAACAAGAATTTTATTTTATTTAGGGTCTTTAGGCAACTTTGACTCAGACCTAACGAAAACAAGAAAACAGCAAAGAGTTAAAGAAAGATGAAAAGAAATGCACATTTATGCATATTTCCCCTATAAACAGTAGGAGTTTCATGTATTAATGCCAACTTTTCTTCTTTATTTCTTGAAATTTTTAATTTAGCCTCTTTTAATTTCTTAATTCATTTTAGCCGTCTTTAGGACGTAGCACATTTGATTAAGAAATGACTGAAACGAAAAATAGGTTCAACCTAAGAATCCGGGTCCTAGTTATAAGAACTTATTTTTTTAACCTTAACGTGTTACGTTGTCGCTAAAAATAATTAAAAAAACTTAAACGATTATTTTTTTAATACAAGAAGTAGCAATCTGTTGCGATGGGAGCCGATGCGCTGACTACACACTTTCCAGCTAAAAGCCATTTGACTTTAAATTGTATTTATGCCATTCAAGCATCTCAGGCTCAGGTCGAGCTAAAAGCCGTCTGGCAGACCATGGCCCTCTACGGAATATCGTACCGGTAGTTTAGATTTGAGTTAGTAGACATGGTTTTAGGCGTTCGAAACGTCGGTGTGGTAAATTTCTGCATGACTTGAAAAAGAAACAAGATCATGTGTAATGTTTTCTTGTCGTGAAAATCTAAATAAACGCCCATCAATGCTTTGATTTGCAGCGACAGAAAAGCGAAAAATAGCGTATCAGCTACTAAAAACGTTCCTCAGGATATATAAAAATGATATTTAGTAATCCGTGCGTCAATTCACCTTAACACTGTTAGGAACAATTAAGTTTGTGAAAGTGGATGCCCTGATCTTGAATTCGCGTATCATCTCGGCATTTGTTTGGAAGATCGTTTCGGAAGGCCTTAATGAAAATAGTCAGTTCGGACATGGATCCAAAAAACTTTAGAATAAGAAGGGTGCATGCAACATCTACTAAGTTATTGTATCAACTGTCGTGTAATCCTGATATGCACTCCAGGAGAGCTTGAAAAAAGTAAAACTTCCTTAATTTTAAAATATATTATTTCTTGCTGTAAATAATAATTCAAATTTTATAGTAGGTATCTGTCCATATTTTATGAAATTAAGGCTTGCAAAAGCTAAAGAAAGTACGAAAAGGCAAGTAAGAAAATCTAAAATTATTTCAGAGAGATTAGTTCTGTTGGTAAATCATTTTAATCGATGAAAATGATCCGAAGCATGAAGATCAAATTTTCTCGTAGTTTAAAATCAGTTTCCCACCTGATGACAAAGGGATAAGTTGTTTCATTTTCTTCGCAAGTAATTCAAAATAATAATAATGCTTGGTATTTGCATACAAAAACTTACATGCATTAAATCTTTGGTCAACTTTATTTTTATATGGGCCAGTCTAGTAACTTTGGACTTCGGCCTGTCACGATTTGCCTTTAGCTGTTAAAATCCACATCCATGCCCCTGCCGGGACTCGAATCCGGGACCTTCGAGCCGATGGCCTACTGCCGCAGACCGCTCGGCAACCGGGCCGGCAAATGGTGCATTAAGTTTTTATTATGTTGCTATGCACATATCTCACTCTCAATGAGAAACATAAATACATACACACATGCGAGCGCGCTTTCACACCAGCCAAATGCCGGGATGGCACCTTCAACATAGGCCGTGACCGACACTTTCCCGAATCCTTTCCCCTCCTCTATCCTGGTCTGAGCCTTAAATGCCTAAAGGCCTTAAATAAAATTTTATCAATCAACGCACACGCTTGCGCGCGCGCAAGTATGTATACATGGTAAGTTTCTATTTGCATGACTGCATAATATATAGTGTATAAGTGAGTATGAATTACACCCCCAATGACTTTAGAAACCCCCCTTCGACTACATTTCTGGCGTACTCCCTGGGTTAGTTTAAAGAACAGTGCTCTAAGACAATCTATGACCTTGCATATTGTACACTTTATTTTTAGTTCAACTAGACAATTTAACTAAGTAATCCGTCAGCGCTCCGCAATTCCATACAAGCAGATACAGTAAGTAGCCACGCAGTCTAACTTCCAATCCGTTGTGGGTTCGAATCCTGTTCATGTACGCTATTCTAACTTGAATTTGGCAGTTTTCATCAACCTTACCAGGTGAATGCCGAAATGGTACATAGAATAGAAGTTCTGTACGCTATATTCCTTATTCTCTTCTCTTGAAGATGGGCTTGCCGAAATACTTCGTCCTGGTAAGTATCTTAAGCATAGATGCCTGTAGAGTCCCATAGTGCAAAATGTTACAAGTGCAAGTAGAAATACAGATTGATTGATTTATTGAATTGTTATTAACGTGCTAAACGAGCTCGTGAGCTTCTAAGGACGGGGCCTACAGTTTGGAGTAAAGTACCACTCCGTTCAAGAGACCTGGTGAGAATTAAATTCGTGACCACGCTCAAGAAAGCGAGCACGCTAACCTCTCGACCAGCCCGAGGTCAACTATGGACTGATTTACAAAACGTATCACGGTGGTCAACTTCCAATTTGTTTATATTTTCACTGCGTAAAAAAATTTACGTTCTAATTTTTTCTTTAGGAAAAAAACACAGACACACACACACACACACAAACAGCAGAGAACTGGATATGGAAAAGTCTCTTACAGCAATTATATGAAATTCTTTCAAATCAGTAATTTAGGTGAACGATAAAATGACGTTAAATTGTAACGTCGTCGCCACATCACTGGCAATTATGTAGCCATGTAGTAAGTAGTACCGTAGGGCATTTTAGCGTGGAAGGTTGTTGAACCGTTTTGCTGTCCCGTATTGTGAAAGTCCTCTTCTTAACTTCTTGTGGTTTGGTGTTTTTGCAAGTGATTTTGCAAGCCGTTCGTTTGATCATCTAGTAGCTGGTAACACAAGCATTGCTGGTGAATCTATTTTTCTGAGGTTAGTCAAAAAGTTGAATTTTATTTATCCTGTTTTTTTTTTTTAACTCACCTTAGAGTTCTTGCAATATTTATTTTGTAATGATCCACTAATACCACGCACGTTGAGTTTAAATCACTAACCTACTTTCTTGAATCTGTTCTCTCTCTGTTATGGTTAAATTGTATTAGCTTATGAGGACGGTGAAGAAGACACAGAAGAACATCCTTTGCCTGACATGATAATTCAGTTCGTAATGTAGAAATTACATCACAGTCCTTTAGTTTAAACACGTATTTTGCTTTATGAATAGCCTATTAATTAAAGCATCAAACGCTCGGCATTGACATTTGGAAGATTTAGTTACTTTTCAAACCTTGTTAGATTAACATTGTTCTCTCAGCCCTATTAGACAGTGTAGCAATGTGCTATTTGTGATAGAGGCTTTGTTTCACTGAAGACTTACGAAGGTGTTGTCTTCTGTTTGCAACAGCCACATGTGACGAATGTTAGCGTAGTACTTTCTTTGAACTTTTCCTGTTATCTGCGCGCTAGAAGTTTAGTCGACAAGATTAGGTTATGTAAAGTTAGGTTAGTGTACCGTAACCTGTCGGCCACTATTTGTATACGGTATGTTTTATTTCGTTTTATTCTACTCAACCGCTATACGTCCTACCATTTAAACGTATGGATTTAGTTCTGATCTACTTCGAATTGCTGTATTGGTGTGCGGCTACCCTAAGTCACAAGCAGATATGCATTATTCACTTAAACAAAGCTTACTTTCCACTCAGCGTAGCGACCCTCACATTTCTGACTTAAAAGCATTCCGGGTAAGTTGTAGGTTGAATGCAGTTAAGGACACAGTCGCTTCGTTGCTCTTTCTTTCATCAACGAGTAGTGACAATCTTTTTAACTTATTTCTCCCACAAGATTTTAATAAAGGAACTCGAAAGGTCATTAACTTTAAAACGTTTTAAAAAAGTGTAACCTTTCTGTCTTTCTTAAAACCCTCAATATATTTGATTAGTTTCTGAATGGCTTCATCTCTTTAAGCGGATGCTTTTTTTTTAACTCTGGATAATCCTTACGGGTATAATGACCTGAGTATCAGATGCCTAAAGGCCATAAAAATAATACAAATTCAAATTGACAAGGATTAATATCCTCGACCTCTAGATCTATAGTCAGTCTTTATTGTTGGCTGCTCTTTTCGTATGCAATTCCAATCGGGAAATAATATGACAAACGTGATACCATGGATGCGAATGCCCGAAAAGATCAACGAACTTACAGCAATATAAACAGCGGCAACACAATAGCTTCAAAGAGCAAACCTTCAATTTGACAACGGAAAAGGATGGTCTTATGTGCATTGTTAGTTCTTTTCAGTTACTGTTTCAAGAGTGCTTACTGTTGAAATTTCCTCCTATCTTGTTTCTCTTTACGTTGTACGTACAATACAATTAAATAATTTTTTAAATCAATATATTTTTGTAGTTGAGGTAACAAAGCTTCAGGTCATTTCCCTTTATTACCTTTTCGCAAGAATTACCTTTAGGACTAATGCACTTGGTTCTTTGAGCGTTTAAAATTTATTTGTGGTTTTCTTTTAGACATTATTAGCTCAGGCCTGGATAGGGTAGGGATAGGATGTTTGAAGGAAATGGACCAAAGCCTAGTTTGAAGGTATCGTCTCGTTATTTACCTGGTGTGACAGGAGAAATGTTGCAAAAGTCTATGTCAGGGTGGGGTACCTCTGGGATGCTTCCCAGGACCATCCGATTTTTGAGTTTTTTAAAGCCAACCACAATTTTTCGTCTGCCTGTTGGCTTAGGTTGATTTTTTTTTACTTAACTGGGCTGGGTTATATTCACTGTTGGATCTACTTACGGAGACTGTTTGGTTATAGGAGACAAAGGATTTTGTTAGTTTTTCGGAAAGGATGCCATCTCTTGGGTGGAGGTTTGTGTTGAGCCATTACAAGATGAGTTGTTGACGTCTCTGGAAGACTGAGTCTCCTGGTTACACCGTCTTAACCTTCGACCGCGTGCGGCATTTGTGTATAGCGCTATCTTGGCGAGTGATTATTCCAAATCCCTTATTCTGAATAATCTCTAGGCTATGGGAATAGCACGCAACTGTATAAAGTCAGATCTCTCCCAACTAGCAACTAAAACATAAGTGAGTTTCAAGATTGAGTCCTAGTCTACGAATGGATACATGCAAATGCAAAGAGAATACATATATGATTCACTGCTTACAATCAGTGCTTCTTTCAGTCATGCTTGTCTCCTCCCCGGGGTTTTCAACCGTCCCTCTGTAAGAACTAGTCTCAACACTTATATTGCTCATATGTATGTATGTATTGGAATCAATATGCATTATTTATAATTTTCGTGAGCCCCCCGTCCCCCGAATAAAATCTTCTGAAAGAAACACTGCTTACAATAGTTTGGTGAGTCTAGGCTAGGGCGTAAATTTCGGTGAAATAATATATTTTCATGGCAAATACACGGTATGGGGCCCAAGAAAGTACATGTTTCTGGATACAAACATGAAAATATATTTACATTTAATGCAACCTCAATGCTATATTTAACGGTGTCATTCTAAACAGGAAATAGGAACTTGCTTTTATACAAATATATACAAATACATTACGCTCAGTTGGAGCGTAAATGATTTATTCTTTGAAAGATGTAAAGAAGTTACAAAATACGTGTACAACAGAAGTTACAAGCATGCAGCCATAAAGATATTTTTGCTTGTAATGCTGTATGTTGTTACAATAATCTTGTAAAGACGCAAATCTAAGTAAGAATTCATTTTCAGCAAAACAATTAAGACCACTAAGGATAAAGCATGAGAATTTAAGAAATGTCCAGTATTTATTACATAAGTCTTTTTGGAAAACTATTCATTTTCCTGGGGAAATTATGAGAAGTGATAATGACTCAAGGAAACTGTGTGAGTTTCTGTGCGTCAGTGATGTTAATGAGAGTGCGGAAACGTAGCTGCATTTAATTTATGTACTTTCAGTGAGAAAAACTAAACTTGCACTAAGTTTACAACGTAAAAGCTTGTACATTTCTTATTTGTCCTGTATAATATTCAATCATGCTCTAAATATTATGGCTATTTACGCCTTAACACATCGTATGACCACTGGTCGTGACTTCATTCAACTCACTTCCCACATAGCAGAGTACGTCCCTGGGACGTCCCATTTAGATCCCATTACCGTCAGAATGGTCCTGCTCCCATAGCGATGTCCTAAGGACGTCCGTGGGATACCTCTGTGGTCAATACAAACAGTTCATCCCGTATGGAAGTCCCCTGGATGTCCCCCGGAAAACCGTGCGGGATTATCTACCTAGAATTTCTATAAATTAAGTCGACCTTACTATTATTATTATTTAATTAATTATAACTATACGAAGGATATGCCTTCGTATAGTTATACGAAGGATTAATTATAACTATACGTCCCATGGATGTAAACGGGACTTAAACAGGACGTCCTACGGACGTCCCGATATCCTGCTAGGAGATCCGTCAGATATCCCTGGGACGTCATTTTGCTATATGAATTCATGTTGTTACGATTGTCATGAGACAATTATTGCAATTAAATATCCAAGAGAATGTGACATTGTTCAAATCTTAATGCAATTCAAATCAAAGTCTTAAAACAAAGGTTATAATCATTCAAATTACATCGGGCGTCTGTAGCTCAATAATTAGATCGTTGGGTTTGAACTTGAAAGCTTCTGGGTTCCAGACTTTTTCTGTCATACCAGTAATGGTAGGCTACCTTCAAACTAGGCTCTAATTGACTTCCCTTCTGTATTCTTTGTCCTAACCTATTACGACCTAAACCAAAGACGCCTAAAGACATAAAATTCAATTCAATTTAACTCAATTCAAGTTTCTTTTTACTAGTCCACACAGTTGAGCGAAGAAATGATTTTAACACCTGCTTTATCTGCATGTGGTGCCGGTTTCAAATACAGTGAAGGTTTGCAGTCCACAGTCACAAAAATTGTAGATCTCGTCCTTGGTAGCTGACAAGGAAAGAAGATATCAGACATTGTACAAAAATTAGTTGAAATAATTAATTTAAATAGTTTTAACAACCGTGGTCTAGCGGTTAGACCACGGATTTCTATTTGGTACTGGACAGGCACTTAAATTCGAGTTCCGACGTTGGCCATGCTGACTAATTTTTCACGGTTTACCGAATGAGAGTTTCAGCAGACGAATGAGTGTTCCTTGATCTCTGAAATGTATTCGGCAAGCAACGTCATCCTTCAGACTTGTGACGGCGTTAAGCTACAGCTTTATGTTTGCCTAATAATTGTAAATTAAGTAGAAAATATTAAGTAAAACATAATAAAAATGGTGGAACCATAATTCAGCGAGATGTTGATCAGAAACATTTATGGCTTAACATATGAAAATTTAAATACTGAATCTTCATTAGCGAATGCCTGGGTATTGTTTTAAAATAAAAATGACACCATATAAACATAAAATTTCTCTTCATCATTACCAAACTTATTGCATAACGAATAACATAACCTTGAATGCATTTGCAGTAGAACAACTTGTAATGAATATGCAAATAAAGGATGAAATATCTTAATTTGCTTATTGGCCTAAGGAATAGTTGCATTTAACCAAGATAGCCTCAATGAAGGTTAGTTAACCTGAAACCACAAGATAACCTAGAGGAACACAACACAAGATTGCATGCAAATTTGTGGCAAACTGATGAAATGCAGTTTTACCAAGGAAGAACAGACAATAAAAATGAAGAAGAGATTTGTATTCATGAATTGAAACAAGGATGCGCATTGTGTTCCGCCAATTAAAAAGAAAATTACAATAATGCTTACATTTTAATATAAAGTATGAAGTGATAATAACGCAATGAACGCAAGACTGTGTAAATGGCTTCTGTTGTGATAAGAAAGAAAAAACTTTTTTTTTTCAGTTTTGGGTATTTCAGGAAAGAGGTTTTGAAACTTTGAAGATATATAGTCATAATTACACTCCAACATTCTAGAGGTCGTAATGATGCACTTTACATATCATTCGAAATCAAATAAAGACAAGTATATTCGAAGTTTCAAAAAAATCTAGGGAATCGTCTAGTGATACTAAGAAATAACTCTTAGATAAAATTGTAAAGGTGAAGAAGATTCAAACCTGCACGAACTCCTTTTTAAAATGTATTTACGGCCTTTAGACAGCTTTGGCTTAAGCCGAATGGATGATGATGGGAGAATTGAGGAGTGAAGAAAGTGGGAAGAAGCGGGAGAACCACGAGAAAACCTTCACACGCGATGTTTATCCACAATAAAACTTACATAGAATAATCCAAGATCTAACTGAGGTCCTCCCACACCAGAGGTGAGCGCTCTACCACTGAGGCACCACGTCCTTCAACCGTGCACAACAGTCCAAGTGATGACACTGAGACAAGTAAGGATGTGAAAATTTTGTTTTTATTTAACATTTTGATGTTTCATTTTATTTATTGTTCCGAAATAACTTACAGGATTAACTCGCATTTACAAGTAGCAGCAAGAGGGAGATTGTAAGAAAGGAAGAAGGGTGTAGGAAGGAATGCGACTGACTAGGGTCAAGTTTGAAAGTATCATCCCGGCATTAGCCTGTTGTGACTGAGGAAAATCCTCGGGCATGATGGCCAGCTTCTGCGCGCGAATCAACAATGAGGCGAACACAACGCTCTACCGACGAAGGCACAATCTTATGCACCTTTGTTTGGCAAAGAAGGCAAGTTACCTGGTTCTACCGAACCCCCATAGTACAATTTTCATGATGGCTGCCCGTCGACCATTTGACTAAGATTTCCCAGTCCTTCCCTCAGTTTCGTCATTAGAATTATATTATGGCACTAATCAAAGGAAAAAGCCAGTATATTTCCCATTTAATAATCCCCGGGAGCATATCTTGAATATCTCACGAGCTCAGGCCACAACTGTTCGTCTGGCTTAAAATATAAGTTATTTAAACCACCTTATATAAATGAGAATTAATATATTTACATGTAAAGCTTTGTTTTGCCAGGTAAATTTCCGGTTTGACATTTATTAGAAAAAAAGTTTTATCACAATTATTTGTAGAAAAAGAAGTAAAATATAATGACAAAAATTAACCCATATATTTTGAAAAGTCATAGCAAAATAAATAAATATGTCGTAAAAATAGTGTACTGGATTATAGCAATAATCTACGTGCATTGAACGTCAGAGTAATTCTTTAGAAATAGTTTCATCTTATCGTTTATTTACTTTAAATCACTTTATAGACAAGTCGTTTCCGAATATTTGTTTCTTTATATTTCAAGGTGCCGAAACACTGTAAAACAAGTTAAATTTTATCGATATTCCAATATGTACTGGCAATATATACTCCAGCGTAAACACTGTAAAACGAACTGTGGCTTCACCATAAGAATGTTTTTACGGTGAATTCTCTGCTGTAATAATGGTGATATCACCGTAAAATTCATTTTTAACGGCGTTTTACTGTTGGTTTTACGGTGAATTCACCAGAGTTTTTAATGCTGTTAATTTCATAGTAAATAGGGCTGCCAACCATGCGGAATTTTTCCGGACTGTCACCAATTGACATGTCTTTGTTGGAAGACAACGGAACATCTGTGCGGACAATACAATGTCCGGAATTTCTTTTGAATGACATATTTTGGCGCACTCCCTGCACGGCGCCTGAGGTACATGCCCCTTTTACTTTCCCTTAGTTGCAGCCAGGGGTGTCGTCCGGAAATTTCATCTGCGGGAGTTGGTAACCCTAACCATAATTTTTTTAAATATTTTTTTTCGGTGATGATATTGCTATATTCACGTACTTGAGACCAGATACCTGGTCCTGATTCTAAATATGAAGTCTATTTTGTTTGTATAGATCAGGATACTCCAACTACAAGATAACATACACAAAAGAAATATATAAAATGTAGAAAAAGAACACTTTTAAAACTACGCTTTTATCATACAACTGGTGGAAGAACTCCTGGAATTCATGGACTGGAATCAATCGTAGGGCCCCAGACACTGCCGTGATAACGTTCTCCCCGACGCACAGTGGAGTATTTGACCCCAAAACATGGCCAAAAGTAATAACTTTGTAACTAAATGTCCGATTTTAATAAAATTTGGTAGGGACATGTAAAGTAGCATTACCCAGACAGAGATGGTGAACCAGAAGGATTCTACCATCCGAAGGGGTGTTTGGGGGCACTTGCTCCCGTCAAAATGGGGTTTTCAATGTTTCACTAGTTATTGTTTTTAATTATCTAGCTCCTAGTGCACAGAACTCTGTGAAACAAAAATATTAATATCAAAGTGCATGTGTGGAATCACGTGATATTGATTCTGAAATCAGAGGCGTCGCGAGAATATATCTACGGGGGGGGGGGCAGATTCAAAATATCATATGGCAACACGCATCAGCATCACACACAAATAATACAAATCCGAATAACCAAATACAACATGATAAATAGTATACCACATGTCATCCTTTCTTGCTATCTTCACACCAATTAGGACCGTAACATATTCTAATCTGAAGCTTCACCATCCGTTTCATCCACTTCATCCTCGCCTTCATCGTTGCCTTCTTCTGCCTCTCCTGCAAGGAGTGGAACGTTTGGGGTCTCTGGAAGTAGGAGTTGTATTGTAATGTGTCGCTTGAAAAGAACTTCCTTCTTCTCCTTGACTTAGGCTTTGAACAGCTTAAGAAAGGATCAGAACTGAGCAATAATCCGTTGAGAACATCTCGCATGCATAATTCTCGTGAGAATTTGGGTGAAAAATCCTGCCAATACTGGCGAAAATGCTTATTTCTAGCTTCAGCTGCTTCCTCTGAAAGTTTCCCAATTGGCAATATAGCGTAACTAATAACGGTGGCCCCATGTACTAAAACTCTGTGTACAGTAGGTGATATTGGGTACCACCGATATAGTTGGACGTAAAGTTTTACAGTAGCATCTGTGTAGCCAGCAATTTTTTTATATCGATTTTGTGGCCACTCGAAATTGTCTCCAAAATCACTCTGAATCTGTTAATAAGGTTAATATCCACACCTATGATTCGGGAAGCTGTTTCAGGGTTGTCAGAGAATCGCCTGAAGGTATTCCCATCATTGGTGCTCCCGAATCCTGCTTTAGGAATATCTACCAGAAGGCCAAGTTCCTTTCTCAAGCCACCTTGAATTTTGCTCTTCGTTTCTGACACAATATTCCGGTCTTCGGCGCTTCTCACTTGCCACTTTTTGATGGGCATTTTGTAGGACAAATGCAGAAATGACTCGAAAAATCGTATCCTTGCATGTAGGATTGAGAGGCCAAATTTTAGAGACTCTGTATTTTCTGTTACCTTTGTTAATTTGTTAAAATCTTTTGACGTTTGGCCACATATATAACACCTCATTGTTGATGACGTGCCTGTGACAGCATTACACACCTTTGCATCTACCATTGTAGGAACCAAACTGTGCTTGTTATGTACTACAACACCTGCGCTTATTGGCACTTCAGTCATTTTTAAATGTTTCACTTGACTTTCAACATACTACATTTCCTCGCTCGTGATATCATTTGTTTCGTGCACAAATCGTATACGTATTGGCCTGCAGAATCTAATTGAAGATGGCACTTGGTTTTGCCAGATGTTTGTCGTTTGGTCGCCAGTCTTGCATTGCAGCGTTAATGAAACAAAGGAGCTTTGAAAAATATTGGCGTCAGAATCTGCTTGGTTGTGAAACTTTTGCTTGAATTGAGATTGTGATCCCTCACATACCCATTTTGAGACTAGCTCTAAGTTACGTTTTTCTTCCTCGCTTAGACGTATTAATACCTCCTCTAAGTATTTACACAATCTCGTAGCAGTGTGGTCTAATAACGTTTGTAGATTAATTGCAGCACTTGTTTCTGTCACTGTAATTGCATCTTCATTGGGATAACACTTTTTTTTAGCGTCCTTTACTAATGAATAACAAGGATAAATATTCTTATTTGCGGCACGAATCACTTCATATTGTTGTTTCGTTAGATCTGCTTCCACAAGTAGTGCTAGGTCTTCTGAAGGCGTATGCTTTTTGATCACATGTTTCTCTTTCGCCGAGATAATTCTTCTATACTTTGACGCTCTTGTTGGTGTGGATGCACTATCTTTTATCATTTTTGACATATCAACATTACCCGCACTTCGCTGACTCATGTGAGCTGCATATGTTAGTTCTTCGTGAGAAGCCTGCTTCCTTAATCCTGTGTTTTACGCCTCTTGCTTCGTTCACTTAATTCACCAAAGTCTTTTTGCGGTCGACCCGGTTTTACTGTTGTCCAAGTTGGTAATTTGATCACAGTGTTAAGTCACTGTTCATTTTTCTGTACAAATCGTTTTTGCATATAATTCGCGGCTACCCATCGTTGTTTAAAATCAGACTTGAAATATCGTAAGGCACGTTTTAAAGTTCCTGCTTCACCAGGTGGGCATTTTGCTCTTCTCAGCAGTTCATTTTCCATATACGGTAAATGTTCATCAAGTGTTCTGCTCCCACATTCTTGTGTGAGTTAATACAGTGATTTTCTGGTAATCTTCGTCTCCATCTTCAACTATTTTTCAATATAGAAGAATAGATAGACTTAGCTTCTTGTTTGAAGAACAGCTCTTAATAACAATAAAAAAACATAAACATACCAAAGACATGTATGCATACCCATACATCCAATACGCAATATATCATACTATTAGGAAGAACAGATAACTGTATTTATATTAGGCCCAAAAATGTTTACTTTATGTGGTACAAACGAATAAAAACAAAACACGTATTGATGTTTAGCACCTGAAACGCTTGCAGCTTTAGTCGAGATAGCATACGGTTTTTGGTTACTATTGTACACTCTCATAACGTCTTTTACTAACAAGTGAACTTTCTCTGTAAATTTCTGTTTTGTTGAGATCAAATTTATTAAAACCTAACTGTAATTAATTGGTAAGCAACAATTCTGAAGTAACTAACTAAAACTATGGGGTTGCTACAATGCGTCAATATACGTGAAGCTACATTTTGAAGTTATGGTACACAAAAATGGGGAAACATGGGGAAGATTTTTCTTTGGAAATCTCTCAAGGAAGAGCTCATGGTACTGTTGACTCACAAATTACTAGGCGACATGCCCCGACACGTACAAAACAATACCTGTATTTACCAGACATGCACTATACATTATGTTAATTTTTATACTTTCTTATGGTAGTACACTATCTATTCATCTTTGGCGTAAACATAAAACTACGTATTCTGAATTAAAGTTAGTACCCTCTATTTGTAATACACCAACGGTTGTTTCCTAACTCCACTTTTCACAAACGTAATACTTCTTTGTATCTTCACGTTTCGACTAACACTAGGGAGCACAAATCACGCTACTCACTCAACACCTGTCTTCCAACTGCTAACGCGGCTCAAGGCTCGGGTGAATGTGACTCTATTGGCTCCCTTCAGACGTCATAACTCTTCAGCTATAGATTAACGTACATTTTGCTGATTGTTTGCAAAGTTCATGTTTTGGACTTTTGGCCAGCATTTTCAGTCAAATACTCCACTGTGCGGCGTTTCTTTTAGAAATAAACGGGACCAGAGGTGTTACCACCAGAGCACGAAAAGTACGACGCCGAAAATTTCCAGTTCAGGGCGGGAGGGGGCACAAGTTTCGAACCAGGTCGCCGGGTCACCAAAAGTGACCTAGTTTGGGGTCTGAACGTAACAATTTTATATGGAACTCGTTTGCAACTTCAGCTTGATATTCACTAATACTATTATTGTAATTTATTGTCCGAATGATAATTATATAGTACTTCTAATCTAATAATTATAATATATACATTTAATTGGCATAAACAGTGCTCGAAGTGGGGGCACGCCGTGTCCTTACCCTTTTGATTTTGGATTTAGCGTACCCCTACCTTTTTATTAATGGAATATCATTGCCTTTACTTTCAATAGACAATCACCCACTAGGTGCAAGCGTGCCCTTACTTTTCTAGCCCACCTCTCTAAGCGTGCACTTACCTTTTCTAACCCGCTTCGAGTACTGGGCATAAATAAAATCAAAAGTAAGCAATTTTCACTGCAGTGTTCTTTAATACAGGCAGATAAAACTATAGTTAGAGATTATATAATTGAATCGGTACTTGTTAAAACGACGTCAGTCATACACGTTGAAAGCTGCACAAAACACACCTACAGTCTAAATTAATTTGCCCTTTCTCTGACATCAGCATTCTGACCATGTAGCATCATTTTATAACTGTGCAAGCACCGTTCAGCATGTAGTTTGAGTTTTAGACAGTTCTGTTTTTTTAGTTTCTCACAAATTTAGTTTTCATTATTGACATCGTTTCAACTAACACCGATTTAATTGTATGCAGTGGCTACGCGCACATCCGACGTTCGTCGTCAACAGCGCTTATGTGCTCGTCAATAGGAAGGGGCGTGTCAATTTGAGGTACTGCCATTGATGGCACTCTCACATGCCGTAACTTCAGCCAAACTCTAACGGTGATTCTCAAAGCATTATGGGGCCAATACTTCTAGTAGATCTACTGTTCTTTGTACCGCTGTGTATGCACTTGCAAGTGTCTAATATTTTCAGGGTTCATCTATATTGCGTTTCGAATGCCCTTTTATTATAGTCGACACTTGCCTCCACAGTTGCAAAAAGCCAGTCTCTTTTACACATTCTTGCAAGGCAAGAAATGAGTCGATTCGAGGTCTTCCGAAGAATTTGACGTTATGTGTTGATTGTTATGCGTATCAAATAAACATCTTATCACTGCCTTGGCTCAAATATATTGTCACAGTATTATCCGCCGTAGCAGACGTGAAGTATGAATCGAAAGCCAATTATGACGTCACTTCATGCCCATGTGTAATAAAGTGTTGACGTGTACCTACGGGCTGTCAACGGCGAACGTCGGACGTGCACGTAGCCACAGCATTAATTATCATTAGCACTTCATTTTTTAAAAATAATTAGCTTACTATACTTTGTCCACATTTAATTGACATATGGCATGTCTCCACAGTAAGCAGTTTCACAGCTGTGAACTTTAATACAGGTAGATAAAACTATAGTTTCAGATTGATCCCGATTAAGTTAGCAGAGTGATAGAAGTAATTAGATCTACTTGATTATATGCCTTGAAACGATTGTTTGTATTTTCGTTTTAACATTATATAATCATACACCAAAACACTAGCTATGAACTGTGTATATGTTCTTCGCTGAAGAAAGACCTTTTT
>JAGDQP010000123.1:162953-211659 GCA_022664845.1 Lepisma saccharinum
AGCCGACGTTTCAAGAACAGACATTGTTCTCATCTTGCCCTGAAGATGAGAACAATGTCTGTTCTTGAAACGTCGGCTCTATCGTCGGACTTCACCTGGCTGATATCCCGAGAACATCTGTATAATATTCGCCGCCAGGAAAGCTTCAATTCATATTTTACTGATTGTTTGCAAAGTTCATGTTTTGGACTTTTGGCCAGCTTTTTCAGTAAAATACGCCACTGTGCGACGGCCGGAAACGTTTCTCACGCTGATGAAGATGCTGGTACGGCTCTCAGTTTCATCTGCATACACCTGGTGGGTCACCTGTAATGTTTCTGTCTAGATATGCCTTAGTTTTTGAAAAAGAAAAAGGACTGAATGTTTGTACGTTGTTAAACCTTCGGCATGGTTCACTTCGTGGCTTACACGTCAACACATCACACAAGATTCAATGTATTGCTGCACTAAACCATTTTCAACTTTTGATGCAGCTTCATATTACAGACTATGCAATTCTGCATATAAGATTTTCTCTGGTGGTGGTGAGAGTGAATGAATAGGCGACATAGTCGGGAACGCGAGAAAACAATAAAATCTAGTAGATAGCGAAACTGTGAGGCATTTGTGTAGAAAATAAGATATTTTCAAAATGGAGTTGGTGAAAAATTTGGGTTTTAAAATTCAGAATTCTTGAGTTCTTGTTGTCAGACAATCAGAAGTGTACAAAGTCCGAAGTCGATTGCACAACTACTAGATTTGAACTGGATAGAAAACGTGAACAGATAGAATACGTTGTTCAAAGCGTAGTAAAAGACAATTTAAACAACTCATGGCATCAACCTCGTGCCCGAACAATTGGCAGCTTACCAGCAGCACTTCTTCAGTGTGAAGAGGATTCTGCTCACGTTAAGTAATACATGACTGCAGGTAGACATAAGAAGCATATTACGGTCTGTCCCGAGGGTTAAAACATTTTAAGAATACACTATGATGCCCCTTTTCTCACACACAATGCTTTGACCAGCGCCGATAATTACTTGCAAGACTATTAAATAGCAGAAAAATCCTTTCAAGACTTTTGTTAACTACAATGTGCCAAATTATAACAGACTAGCATAGAAACATTTTTATTATAATTAGGCCATTACAGCAATAGACAACATCAATATTCATAATATATAAATAAATCAGATATAAGAAATATATAACCGTTACAGTATAAATATACATTATATACTACTAGTCGAGGTGTACAATATATTTAAGACGGAACATTAGAATATATATCGAACGAATGCTACAGTTAAGATACATCAT
This sequence comes from Lepisma saccharinum, assembly GCA_022664845.1. Classification (NCBI taxonomy): domain Eukaryota; kingdom Metazoa; phylum Arthropoda; class Insecta; order Zygentoma; family Lepismatidae; genus Lepisma; species Lepisma saccharinum. The sequence goes on from JAGDQP010000123.1 coordinate 164,253, forward strand.
ATGTATAGTAATAACATATATCATATGCAAAGTACAGAAGGAAAATGTATTATAGCTCAAAGAATGAATAACCAGCCAGTCATACAATTTATATTTAAAAACATTTAATGGAACATTATATAAATATAATGGGAGTTTGTTAAAGAGTTTCAGACGAATAACTTCATAATTATTAATAGATCTTGATAATCTATGATATGGTACAGTTACTTAGATCATGCAGAAATCGCCACTATGCATTGTTCACACACACAGAAAGAGAGAGGGATGGGGAAAAAAGAAAGACAGAATGGAAGAAGATGGGGAGTGAAAATAGAGAGATGAGAAAACAAGGAAAGAGGGGGAGAACTGGCGCAAGACATGAAAATAAATGCAATTTTAACGCTTATGAATACACAGTGCCCGTTTCTCTCCCTGCCAGGTGCTTGTACGGGATTTTTCAGTAGATATCGCGAACATCATTTACAGCGCTTAATTCTTAGAAGAAAATATTTGGAAAGCCGGTGGAGGAATCGAACCACAGACCTTCAGAATGAGAGTCTAACAAACTGACCACTTAGCTACACAGACATAACAAATATGTTGTTAAATCAACCATTAAACTCGCTTCCCTCAGCGGTTTATTTATATATATCCTACATTGCAGAACTATCTTTCAAGAAAGTAAATCCCACTTATTGACGCCGTGCTTATTCGCCATTCCCAACCGGTAACAATAAATAGAAATTTATTAGAAATTCTGCGTTGAAAGTGTTTTGGCAGAAGTGGGTGACGTAAACGGTTGGAGATTTAAATACAGCACCGGGAGCACCAGTTGCCAGCTGCCTAGTGTGGCGTATTGGTAGGACTCTGGCTTCCAAACTAAAAAAACTCGGGTTCAATCGCCGGCGGGCAGGCGAGATTTTTCTTCTTTTTCTTAAAAAAATATATTTTTAAAAGTGTTAATTTACTATTAATAATTTATTTCTTGCATTTTCAAGATCGTTTTTAAAAGTGCAGTCTTTTTATTTGTAAAAAGATAAGATTTTTTCTTGTTCTTGTCTTAGAAGTATATTTTTCTAAGTTCAAATTTATTATTAATAATTGCTTTCTTCCATTTGTCGGAGAATATATAAAATAGTGATCATGGGTTAGGGTAGGTTAAGTAAGGTCAGGTTCGGTTATGTATCTTTACAGTTTTGTTAAAAAACAGCTACACTTATAAACGATCTTGAAAGTACAAGAAAGGAATTATTGATAATAAATTGAAACTTTTAAAAATATATTTTTAAGAAAAAAGAAAAAAAAATCTCGGCCGCTCTCAGGGATTCGAAATAGGGTTTTTATTTCGTTAGCCAGCGTCCTACCGATACGCCAAGCTACGCAACAGGCGCTCTCGGTGCTGAATTTAAATCCCCAACCGTTTACATCACCCACTTCTGCCTAAGCACTTTGAACGCAGAATTTCTAATACATTTCTTTTTATTCTTACCGGTTGGGAATGGCGAATAAGCACGGCGCCAACAAGTGGGACTTACTTTCTTGAAAGATAGTTCTGCAATGTAGGATATATATAAATAAACCGCTGAGGGAAGCGAGTTTAATGGTTAATTTAACAACATATTTGTTATGTCTGTGTAGCTAAGTGGTCAGTTTGTTAGACTCTCATTCAGAAGGTCTGTGGTTCGATTCCTCTACCGGCTTTCCAAATATTTTTTTCTAGGAATCAACCGCTGTAAATGATGTTCGCGATTGCTACTGAAAGAGATTTATCCCGTACAGGTGGAAAAGCATCTCACAGAGAGAATGGGGCAGGGGGAGAGAGACGGAAACTGTGTATTCATAAGCGTTAAAATTCCATTTATTCCCATGTCTTGCGCCATTTCCCCCTTTTTTCTTGTTTTCTCCTCTCTTTTCTCGCTCCCCGTCTTCTTCTATTCTTTCCTTCTCTCTCTCTCTCTCTCTCTTTTATTTCTCTCTCTCTCTCTGTGTGTGTAAACAATGCATAGTGGCGATTTCTGCATGATGCCCATATTATTATTTTCCTTTTCTTTGCATTAATTCCTATCTCTTAGAACCTAAGGTGATTGGCATTTCTGTCTATCTATCTCGTGGTTCTCAACATGATGCTGAAGGACTAAAGCTTTCTTCTTCCAAATGGAGGAATATCCTGGTATATCATGTTTTCGCACATCTTTGTACTGTCATATTGGTTGTCTAAGTAATAGGTATACCGTGAAATAATTCTCCTGGAGAAAAGAACTATTATTTCTTACAATTCCAAGCTCCATTTTCTTTTGTAAGTAACTTTATAAAGTGTATAAATAAGCTTATTATTTCTTGTGCTATAATTGTGAATACTTTCTCTACATCTTAGTTCTGGTAACTTGTTTTTGTTTACACTAAAACATAGTGAATATATAGGCTGTCATAATTTTGTATTCAATAAACAAATGTCTACAGAGTGTTTTGTGAGGAGGGCCAGAAATAACTCTGATAGCCCTTTTCTGCAGCAATATTACACCGTTTTTATGCAACAATGAACTATCATTATTATGGCTTGCGTTACCCTGTAGAATGATACCATATAAAATCATGCCTTTTGAAAAAAATAAAAAATAAGCTGTTCTAACATAGTTATGAGGCACACAGTTCTTAAGTTATCTTAAAAGATATATTACTCTAGACAGCTTGCCACTAATATATTTTATGTGATAACCCCCTGATAGTCTGTAGTCTATTTTGACACCTAAAAATTTAACACTAATAGAATCATCAAGAGGTAATCTATCTCTTAAACTAAAGTCCAATTGCTGTGTTTTATTTTCATCGAGCAGAAACCCATTTTCTCTGACCGGAAAGATGCTTTAGAAATTGTATTTTCAGATAATGTTTTTAGGTTATTAATATCTAAGCTGGAATTAAGGAGAGTTGTATCATCTGCTTACAATACTCTATGATCTCGTGGTAGGTCATTAATCATAACAAAGAAAAGTAACGGACCAAGAACAAATCCTTATGGTACTCCAATCTTAACTCCATTCTCATTAGTCACACAAACTATTTATTTACGAGTGTCAAAATAGGATTGTAATAATTTTAGACCAGTATCTCCTATACCATAGAAGGTCAATTTATGTATAAGCTTTGCATGATCAACGAAATTCCTCAGTCCAGAAACTCCTATCCTCGAGATTAGTACCCAGAAATTTCTAACTGAAAATATACAGAACGGTTATTCTGGTAATAATTTACGCTTGCGAAAGTTGGAGGAAGACATCAGCAGACGAACATAAATTACGTGTGTTTGAAATTAAAGTTCTGAGAAAGATATACGGGCCGAAACGGAATGAGATGACTGTTGCATGGAGAAGACTGAATAACGAAGAACTTCACGAACTGTACGTTTCACCAGATGATGTAAGAATAATGAAATCGCGACGACTAAGATGGGCAGGCCATGTAGCTCGGAAGGGAAAAAAAAGGAAGATTATATTCCATGTTGATTCTAAAGCCGGATGGAAAGAGACCGTTAGGAAGACCGAGACGACGTTGGGAGGATAATATTAGAATGGATCTTCAAGAAGCAGGTGTTCGTGATGAAAACTGCCTTGATCTTGCTCAGGATAGAATCCGGTGATGAACGTTTGTTACTGCAGCGCTGAACTTGCGAATTCCGTAAGCCATAGAGTAAGTAAGTAACCATGATCAACGCAATTGAAGGCCTTACTCAGGTCACAGAAAATAGAACGTGCAAAACCCTTGTTCTCAAACACTTGATAAATATCTTTCACTAATCAATCAATGGCATCTATTGTTGATCTGTTTTCTTTTTTTCTGAAACCAAACCGTGAATCATTTAGAATATTTTGTTGATCAAAATATGTAGACAATTGAGAATAAATAACACATTTATATATTTTGCCGAGTACTGGAACTAGAGAAATTAGCCTATAACTAGCAAGACAGTCTGTTTCACCCTTTTTATACCCTTGTATAACTCTAAGAGAGTTTGAGTTCGTCAGGAAAGAAACCTTCAAACAAACATCTATTTAAGCAATAAGTCAATGGATAAACTATGAAATCAATTTCTTACGTAATTAGGTAACACGATAAGATGATTTTAAATTCTTTACAACATTTAAGATTATTTCAGGTGAGACTTCACAAAAAGTAAACGTTTTTTTTCGACTTGTATAGACTTAATACTATTGAATAAGCAACCATAATGAACTAATTCTATGCTTGGTTACAAAACTGCTTATGTCATTTACAGAATTAATAAAGAATAATTAATTAAAATATCTGGTGTAGTAAAAAGTAATCCATTATTTTTGCATGACATTGAAGGCTTGACTTACCATAGTTAGAATGAACCGATTTAGGTCACAGATACGCCGTTTTGTTCGATAACGTGTTGCCATTTGGAAGGTAATATCATGATGCCTCTCTCATAGAAGCCCTTGTCTCTATTGGCAAAAAATTGAGACAGTCGATTTTCACAAGCCTCTCTTGACGCGAATTTTTCACCAGCAAACGTGTTCGCCATGGACAGGAACAGATGGTAATCACTCGGTGCCAGGTCCGGACTATAAGGTGGATGTATAAGAACCTCCCAACCAAGCTCCCGGAGCTTCTGGCGAGTCAATATCGATGTGTGTGGCCTGGCGTTGTCCTGGTGGAACACAATGCCTCTCCTATTGGCCAAAGCTGGGCGCTTCTGGGCGATTGCTGCCTTCAGACGGTCCAATTGTTGACAGTATAGTTCCGAGTTAAGGGTTTGGCCGTAGGGGAGCAGCTCATAGTAGATAATTCCCTGCCAATCCCACCAAACACACAGCAAAACCTTCCTGACCGTCAATCCTGGCTTGGGCACCGTTTGCGCCGGCGCACCGTGCTTCGACCACGACCGTTTTCGCGTGACGTTGTCGTAAGTGATCCACTTTTCATCACCAGTCACCAACCGCTTCAGAAATGGGTCGCTTTTGTTGCGATTCAGCAGCGATTCGCAGATGGAAATTCGGTCCATGAGGTTTTTTTTGCGTTAACTCGTGTGGCACCCATACATCAAGCTTCTTTGTGTATCCAGCCTTATGCAAATGGTTCCACACGGTTTTTTGTGCAATGTTTAGCTCTTGGGCAATCGAAACAGTGCTTACATGACGGTCGGACGTGGCAATGTCCATGATTTTATCGACATTTTCGACACTTGGCCTTCCAGTGCGTGGTACATCTTTGACGTCAGAATTACCGGAAAGAAATCGACGAAACCAAAATTGCGCGTGATTGGCAGTATCAGGACCATAAACACTATTCACATTTGCAGCCGCCTGGCTTGCGTTTTCGCCTTTATCGAGGAAAACTGTAAATTATAGCGTATTTTCTCTTTGCTAGTGTCCATTTTGACGCGCGCTCACACAACACTGAGTCAACTCATCACAACTATCTGAACAGTGTTTGCAGTACGCAATCTCATCGTTTGAACACCATCTCGTTGAACCCGATCGGACTTATACAACGCGAGATACAGATCACTGAAGCCATCTATTGGCAAAATAATGGATTACTTTTTACTACACCAGATACATTAAAAGAAATTGGGGCTTCATTTTTCTTGAAATCCTTTATTACGCTATTCATTATCTTCCAAGCCGCTTTGCATTTATTGCTTGACCTGTCAATAAACCTTGTATTGTTAGAGTTCTTAGCCGCTTGAATTGCCCTTTTATACTCATTTCTGCACTTAATATAGTCTAATCTAGTCCTCTTCGTCTTAAGATTAGTATACGTATTCAGCAATAATATAACTTGATTTTTAGCGTTGGGGAGATAAGATGAGTACGAATTATTTTTTCTTTTCACTTTATTTTTTATGTTTGTATTAAGTACCTTTCACTTCCTTTTGGGTATAGTCATTAAAAGTTTTTAAAAACGGTTTGAGGAACCTCTCAAAAATGATTTTGGCTGTAACTTCATTTTCAGTAGAATGATACCTATACAAAAGATCATACCAAAGCACAACACAAAGAGAATATCTAAACTTAGAAATTTTATCATTACTTATATTCCTTGTGGCAACTGTTTCTGAGTTGGTACTTTCATTATATCCTACATCAGACCTAATTAAGTAACACGTAAGTGAAATAAAAGACAAGAAGACGAAACAGCGTTGACATCGTCTTCTGGAGGTCCTGGGTTCGACACCAACAACCAACCATCCTGACATGTTTTTTCCACGGGCTTCCACAGTCATACCAGACAATGATACCTTCAAGTTAGGCCCTGGATGACTCATTGCCGCATCCTTTGTCGTACCTCATATCAGTCTGAACCATAGATGCATAAAAGCTATGAATTTATTCGAAATTCAAAAGTTATGAGGACCTGCTATTTTCATAGATGATTGGAACTATTCTTCTTTAGGCCTAATCATGCATGTTTGATTCTATAGTGCAAAGTTTCTACATCATATCTTCTTAATTTTTAAATTACAAATTTGGTTAAGTTTTTCGACCAAGTTTGGTCGAAAAAGAAGTTTGAAGCATCGATAGTTTCCTTGTGAGCACAAATTATTTAATGCTATTACTGCCCAAATAATTTATTTTATCTTTATGATAGAAATTACTTAGTACAGCTCCACACGATCACACACACATCAATATACTACGCTCATTTACACATACTCCCTTTCACACATACAAGAAATATCATTAAAAAAATTTGCAGCTACATAAAAAGCTACATACAATCTCATAATAACTTTAAAATAGAATGAAATACAGTTTTATAATTATGATTTAGTTGAGTTGCAAGGCGTATTACATTTACTTTCTCTTCAATTCAATACGTTGCGTTATCTAGGTTTATGGCCGATAATTGTTTTAGATGTACTACTCAAATTCGTTTTTGTTAGAAAAGTAGAACATTTTTGTCATGTAAGTGCAATATCCCGTTTTTATAGTTTACTAGTTTTTCTTTTGTAAAATTCTTATTAATATACCAATAATTAAGTATTGGGCAATAGGCATTGACCAAGAACTATAAGAAACATAGACAAAGAATAAATAACTTGGAAGTTACGTCATAAATACAAATAATAATTTCACTTTCAAAAGAATCGGATATCATACACAAAGTAGAGACAGGATAGTCATGAAATTCTATGTTGTATGATCTCGGTCTCTTGTATTCTCGACGATACACAAATCATGGCCTTTACTTAGTGAAGGTTAACGGGTTGATCAGTTCACTTCCTGGTACAGAGAAAAGGGAAAACAAGAAAGTACCACATGATATTTTATATGAGGACTACAGATCTTGTATTGTCTTTGTACATGTAGGAAATGATAAAATTATAAAACATACTGAAATAATATTACATCAAATTATCTCAAGGTAATCTGAGAAAGCGCTAAAGAAAGAAATTTGGTGTCAGCAGTGAAGAAAAAATTAAGAATTCGAATACCAAAGAAGATATACTCACTAAAGAAAAAAAAATACTGTGCTATTGGATTGCGTTTATGCCTTTAGTTATGAATCTGGTTTCAAGATTCCATTCTGACATTTGCTTCGTGATTGAGAGAAAATTCTGAACAAACGTCAATCAAAATGCCTTGCCACTAGATTCCAGAAACTTTTCTGTGGACCAGTGAATACAGAGTTGGGAGAAAAAGATTTGAATAAAATGTATTTAAAAACGAAAGTATTTTGTTTTACGAAGGAGCAACAATAACTCTACAAGGTAGTAAAAAAAGGTAAAGCTATGCCCTGTGCGATACGCACGCACCGTCAACGACGCATGGGGATGTGGAGGCAGCGCTCCACATAGTCTCGACCTACGGTGCGAAGTGAGGTAGGGTTGTCAGTTCTACGCTCGAGGTGTCCCAGGGTGTCCAGAAATACCAAGGACATTCCGGTTCTTAATTTGATAGAAGATTGAGTGCACCTCAGAGTTCCAGGCATGGGAACACTGCGAGAAAAGTCTTCAGCGTCCTGGCCGTGATTTGAACTCGGGCCGCCCGATTCGTAATCAGACGCGCTATCGCCTGAACCACGTAATTAAAGAAAATTTGGAAGTCTTTGAAATTTAGATCTGGAAATCTGGCAAAGAATTTAAAACAGAAAAAATAATTGGGAATAAAAACTACGTACAAGTCAGTTTATAAATTTTGGTAAACTTTGTTTTTAAATGGGCCAGTCTAGTAACTTTGGACTTCGGCCCATCACGATTCACCCTTTAGCTGTTAAAATCCACACCCATGCCCCTGCCGGGACTCGAACCCGGGATCCGATGGCCTACCGCCGCAGGCCAGTTTATATTTACATTTTGCTTGGATGTATTTTAATGAGTGCAAGTCTTCATCATCTTTGAATGTCATCTAGGTGCAGTCCAGATTGGTCCATATAGCAATCAGAGAAAACTTTAATACGGTTTAACTTTGGCCTCTTACTGCAAAGGCAACTTACTTGGCTTCCTGTTGTGACTGAAAGGCTTTGGTTTGCGTTGAGGAAAAACGCAAGCTGTAACTTGTAGAACCCAATATACAAGGAACGAATGGAAAGATTAGGTGAATGAGGGGATGAATTAGGTGGAAGAAAGTACAAGAATGAAAAACAATTTAAGTGTCCCCTGAGAGAATGTGCTAACTCACATAGTTATTTATGTTCAATCTCATAGATTACTTGTTGTCAGGGGGTACTTTTCGATACAAAGGACAAATCAATTTCTTGATACCCGACCCTGTATCACACCTTCATGAATTTTAACTAAAAAAAAAGAAAAGAAAAGAAACACATATTTTCACAGTAAATAGTGAAGAAAATCTTGGATTCCTGATATATGGTAGAAGTACCCTGAAAAATACCACTTCCAGTGTTGATATTGACAAAAACCCTCTCGCAATAAGCAACGCAATCCTGTTTCTGTTGCGAAGGCTATTCATAATAATTACCGTAGAATGAAGATGCCTGTTGTTTACTTCTTTTTCCATTTACTTTTCCTAAGATTGCATCCAGGTGCAAAGAAAAGAAAAGAAAGTATAATTCAAGGTTATATAGCTTTAAGTTTACGACTTTTAATACGTTGGCTTTGTTTGTAATATTCTTTGTTTTAAATCTTAATAAAAAGGTATAGACAATATGATGAGATTCAAAATGCACAGAAAGTATAACATACTAACATACTATTATGTACATATCATCTTAATATACATTTACATATCTTCACCATTTATAATCTTTAAAATTGATACTCTGCAATCTTTGATGGTTTACTTTCTCTGTTACCATAACTCAAGGACGAATTTTAATTATACAGTAAATCTTCAAGTGTAGCCTTTCAAACTGAAAATACGTGATTATATTGCATCTATTGACCACTGCTTTTACTTTTTTTCTTTTCTTTTTTTTAAAAAAAATCAAAGTATCAATTCTTTTTTACTTGAAGGTTTATTTTTCTAGCCTTCCAAACATTTTATGGATATTTTACCGACTTGTGACCTTCCATATGGTAATTGGATTGAAAGAGTTTACTTCACTAACCAAACAATTAAGAATTATTGTTTAAAATTTATCAGGTTTTCCTTATTTAAAACTGGTTAAAATCTTTATTTTCGTGGAGATTATCTTTTGACTTGACATCTTTTAAACACATTTGCTTTTATATTTTAACAGAATGGGACAAATTGTAGGTGAAAAGTATAAAGGTATCTATGTATTCTGAACTAGAGCCTTGCAACTGGGTCCGATCTCGATTCGACCTGGCCCAATTTTATATCCACATTGTCTTGCTTGATCAAGGCCGGTTTTGTACCCACTTTTCTGCCTGATCAGTTCGATTTTTCTATCGGGCACAGATCAAGCTGGACGGTATTGGCGTAAAATCGGGCCGGTTCGGACCCTATTGCATGTCTTTGTTCTGGGAAAGACGTTATCTTATTTACAATAGTATAGTTCTATATTTTAAGGAAAAACTCACCTCATATGCACACTAGTGATAAAGCTTCTGAAATTAAATCAAGACAGAGAGTTGCAAGTTCAAACCTTACGCACGCCGCTTTTCCTGACATATATTTTGAAGAGTATTGCTTGTCATACGAGGCAAATTCCCAGATGGGACGAAATAGAGATCTTGGATATTTGTTTATTTCTTTCTCCCAAGGAACGTTCTCTCCATTGGGCGTCATTCCTCGGATCTGCAACATAAATATAATACATTTTAATACAAAAAGTGAAGAGAGGGCAAAAATATGCCAAATTATGAGTAGCACGTGGTTACGCATACAAAAACTAGGAAAAAAGTTATTCTGGACTTGATTTTGACAATGTTGCCAATCTGGTATAAAATTATATTTTCTCAAACGACAATTCGTCGGTTTGTTGGATCAACATACATTGTACATGAACTAATGAACTAATAAAATGTACATTGTCCAACAGAAGAACCGTGGAATAATGGTTAGAGTGAGGGACAATAAACAAATCTGAAGATTCTGGCTTCGAACTCCACTGCAGACTGAAATCTTTTCGCGCCACAGGCTCGATGTTGGTCTGTCAACGCGTTTTAGCTGTGTTGAAAGGTTTTTAGCAAGTTTGTCGTGCAAAATTTGGAAATGGAAAATAGCTCTCGATAAAATTGGTTGAAACTCGAGAATGTTATAGCCCTAGACCTCCTGATCAAAAGTTCTCAAGGGCGCGTAGCGTTAAAATGACTAGTTTTCTTGTTACAACTATTTCAGTTTGGTATATTAGTCATATTTTTATACTAACAGCTTCGTAATAAAAAACTATAATTATTAAATAATTATATTCATGATGCATGTTTTATCGATACATCTGAGAATGGCTAGGGTGCTAATGAGTTTCAATGCATACGATAACAACAACACACACAGGGGCTTTCAAAGAACCATGTCGATTCCTTGTCTATGGAAGAGCATGTAGGATTTCATTTTCAGATTACACATACCCAGTAAATCCAAGACAACCGGATTTAATCTTGTTGATAATAGTACAAAAACGCACTAACGTATATTAATCGGCATTTAATATGTGATGTTAACTTAATAATTCATAGTCATATTCAATCCCTTACTGGATGAGGCTTCTCCCGGAGGGAGGAGTTGGTCTACTGCTCCCAAGCTGACGAGACGTGTTGGGAGAGAGAGAGAGAGAGAGAGGCGGATCTCTCAACTGTGATCGCCACTGTCTTTTATTCACAGCAGCTCCCCAACTACTGGGTAGGCACCGTTCCAGACCTTCTCGTTTGAAAAAAAAAATCCCTTGGCGGAGCCGGGAATCGAACTCGGGGACTCCACGATCAGCAGTAACCACTAGACCAGCGGGGCGTTCTAGTTCAGATGACTTTATAACGATGTTTGCTATATTTTTGAGTTATTGAGATTAGTTGATGGAACACCAGTTCACGGTCTATTGCAGTACAAATGGAATCAAACGGGACTATTGGAGACGAAAACAATAGGTAGTGAAAGCGTCTAAAACATCTTATTTTGAAACCAACTTTTACCATTACCCAGGAACAACGTCGTGGACGTAGTAGATTTTTGTTCCCTTTGGGGTCCTTGAGTAACGTGAGTTCCCTTGCCTTTCACATTGGGGGTGCTTATTTAACGTGAGTTCCTTGCCTCTCACATTCGGGGTGTTTGAATGACGTGAGTTCCCTGGTTATATGGCTATTTATAACCCGTTTTGCCTGTATGTGACTCATTACTTAAAATGTGATATCCTATATGATAGAAGGTTCTCTCACATATATTGATCCTGATTGTTCTGTGTTAGAGCTATGAAGAAGACTGATTCTTGATTTTTCACAAGCGAGTTACCTCAAGAGCAACATAATGTTGAGTATCTTCACAAGATAATCTTCCTTTTTTAACCATTTCTTTTTGATCGTCCTCTTTCTTTTCTTTTGTACTTCTTAACATTTTACACAATTTTGAAAATTGTACGCATTTCCCCAAATTAAGTTAAAAAAAATTAGGTTAGATAATTATTATTTTCTTTTATTCTACGTAACAGAAAGACCAAAATCGCAGTATACCATCGACCCAGCAGTAAAGTATACACATCATTATAACTTTCCTGAGGAGGTTTGCTTGTAAAAAATCAACAAAACAGGCAGTCATAGCTCTAAAACAGGATCAATGAGCTTTTTACAGTTTCGAATTTCTGCTTTTATCAGTGAATTTACTTCAGAAACTGTCTTCGTAACATGAAAAGATTAGTAAAATAGAAGACATCCAGCAGTGGCGCAATAGAGCAGTGGGTAGAGTGACGGACTATAAACGAAACTGAAGATTCTAGGTTCGAGCCCCAATCCAAAAACAATGAAATCTTTTTCTAACACAGCAAAGTCTTGATGTTTAACAATACAAGATTGTAGGAAGTTTCTCGTGCAAAGTTTGTACCAACTTTGGCATGTGACAACTGGCAAGTTTGCCATGCCAAACCTCATACAAACTTACTGCAAGTTAGAGTGCTATCTGGTAGTAAATTCAACTGCAGTGAACTTGTTTCTTCACCAGTTTTGAGATAACTTTATAGCTTGATATAATGTTATTGTCACCAAAAACCCGCTTACTATACTAACTGAACAATTACGTAAGAAGAAAGGATTAAATAATTTTAGAAAGCTCACGGCTGTCATTACGCTAGAAAGCACTAATACTGATCATAATGAAGCTTGCATGCGCCATACATAATATCCATAATTTCTTTTCTGTTCCATCATTACACTGTGGCATCCAGAACCTGTTTTCACGTACTTTAAAAGCAATTAATAATCAGGTCATTAGAACGTCTATAATTTAGACAACAATTTACACTAGTTGCTTTTAAACTGGAATGTTCTCTTTACGACATTATGCTGAAGCTTCTAAAATACATGGAACAAAAATAAATTAAATCTGCTCCACTGTGTCTCTCTAGACAGAAACTCTTATATTGAATCATTGATATCTTACACATAGTGTTGCCAATTTAACTATTTTTGTGGCTAAGTACGCCTCTTGTTTTTTTAGAGAGAGATTTTTTAGTCATAAAAACTTTGTTGCTATTGTGCTTTTGGCATTTTACATGCCATAAGGCTTTAACAAGACTTAATTAACCGCTTAAAGTGGGTCGGGATGCACAAGTCCCGAGAAATCGGTGTCCTATCGGAAGAGATTTCCTCTGCGGCATTTGACTCTTGGCAATATTTCTAGATTTCTTTATTATTATTATTATTGAATTTAATTTATTTATGACATGGTTTCCACCAGGATTTTCAGTTTTGAGGGTGCAAAGTCAAAATTAGGAGGGTGAAAGTTAAGTTTTGTACAGTTTCTATCGATTTTTCACAACAAAAAATTTAAAGTTAGGAGTGTTCCACAGGGGAGTCTGGTGGATTCACTGATTTATGGTCTTTAGGTAACGAAGGTTTAGACCGTGATAGGGGAGGAGCAAGGAAGGATATGGAAAGGCAGCGGACCTGTGCAGTCAGAAGGTAACATCCTGGTTTCTGAGCCTGGTGGGGTTGAGGAAACCCTGGGAAAACAGTCAGGATGACCGGTCGGAGCAGGGTTCATGCCCACGCACTACTTTAGTTGCCGCTTGACAGGCAGGCACGCTTCCACCGGTTTGGTTATTATTAGTATTATATAACAGTAATAATAATAGTAAATTTTGGATGAAACCATTAAGCGGTTTTAGAACAAATCTGGAGTTGTGAACTAGTTTTGCCCTTAAAAATGCTACCAGACCATCAGATCTTCCTTCATGCACGACAACAATAATCCGAACTAGTCTTGCAAAGGATGTCGCGGCATGTACTGCGAATAGCTTGTTTACTATTTTCATGCATCCTGAGAAGTAGTGTTAAATAAATATAATAAACAATGAATTGTTTTTTTACTTCTTATTTTCTTTACAGCATCACAGAGTAGTTGATGTATTTCTGTTTAAAAATTCGGCTGCAGGGAAGCAAACTGGCCGACACCAGTTCTTAATGATTATCGTAAATTAGACCACGAGGAACATCAATTTGAAGGAATTTTGACGATTAAACTTTTGGAGCTGAAGATATCCGAACTTGAAATTTAATATGGACGTAGTGGTGAAGATTTTCAGCATAATTTTGAAACGAAACATTTTCTGGATTCCAATTCATGAAAAGTTTCCCTTTTATATATAGTAATGACAATTTTCCGATTCATGATAGGTTGTTTCATTTGTTCTTACATAGTAATGAATATTACGAATAACATTTATAGACTTTTTTCTATTTTTACTTTTAGGCACATAGATAATTTCTAAATTTATAGTATTCATTTGTATTTTTATTGACTGAATAACACGCTGATACTACATTAATATAATGTACAGAACTACAAATATCGAAATATTTACAACTCAAGAAAATGATGATTCAATTCTTCTTGTATCTTGATTAATGGTTCAATGTGAGCATCAAAAAGCCAAATTCTTATGGGCTCATGCTGTTTGTTAACATTAAGTGTATATCTGTGCCCGTGTTAAAGAATTCTTCTACTTTCTCTTGAATAGTTTGACGGTGATCAATCGCTGGTAGTCCTGTTCTTCTACTTGGGCTATAGTAGTGTATTGGTCTGCTGAATGCTCTTGCCAGAATAGCCATGTGGATATTTGCTCCCCAGCCTTCTCGAGCTATACTGCCGTCACTCATATTTTCGTTGGAGACGACCTCAGAGCTATTATATATGAATTTTAAGAGATCACTTTCGTTGTGCCTAAAATTAAATATTATCTATGTTTCTAAAAGAAAAAAATAGAAAAAAGTCGATAAATGTTATTCGTAATATTCATTACTATGTAGGAACAAATGAAACAAGCTATCTTGAATCGGAAAATTGTCATTACTATATATAAAAAGTGAAACTTTTCGTGAATTGGAATCCAGAAAAGGTTTCGTTTCAAAATTATGCTGAAAATCTTCACCACTACGTCCATATTAAATTTCAAGTTCGAATATCTTCAGCTCCAAAAGTTTAATCATCGAAGTATATTCAAATTCATGTTCCTCGTGGTCTAATTTACTATAATTATTAAAAACCGGTATGGGCCAGTTTGCTTCCCTGGTGACTTCCAGTTCGAATATCTCGAGTTCCGAAACTACGGGCCCGGGAGCAGCATGCGGCCCTTGGAACTTTTCTGCAACCTTTCATTCTGTTTATTAAAATTTAAACTTCCAATTTTAACAATATTAACTTTATTTATTTAAATAATTTTCGAAAGGTAGTGGACTTTCTTTGATAGTCCAGCCATTTTATCGCAATATTTTTCCATTTGGCCTACCTTAAATACTCTTAGAAGCACGGGACTTGGGCTGCTTCTAAGAGCTTCATTGTTATGGGCATAATAACAATGAAACGATTTCAACAATGAACAAGATAGAAAATGAAAAATCGGCACAGGTAGAACTCTTGAATTACTTATGAACTTTCTTCCCTGAAAGTTTGAACTCTCTAGGATTGAATTTGTAGGAGCAGCATTGAAATTTCGTGCAACGATAAAAATAAATTAGACACATACGGAGATAGTGCTGCCATCTCTTGTTGAAGATCTGGCTTTACATTCGCCTTAAGGATAATTTGGAAAAAGGGCAACAGGAAGTTTGATGTCCTGGCTTTTCTGATGTTAGGTTTGTCGTGGTACGATCTATTGATTCAGATAAAGGTGGATTATGGTCAGTTCGGACTCTGTACTGATTTGTGTAACCAAGTCTTTGTGTTCTAAGCTACTAGTCGATTTTATTGATGTCTATTGATATGTGTTACTGAAAACTGAGTTCTGTTTTATGTGTTATGCGGCGGAGAATTGAGTCTGAATAAAAGAACAGTTTTTGCAGTACATTTGGTAATTGTTCGTCACTTGTAGATAAAGTCGGGAGGAATATTACTAGATGTGGGCTATGGTTTTGGATGCAACGTAAAAGTTACTTAGAGTAAGCTAGAGGTAACAGGCGTGTGAGCTTGTATTGAGCACAAAAATGCTTCAAATTTAGCAGGTTTACTTTGATACATTTGTTCAACAGAAAAGTATTGGTCCACAAACTCGTAAGCAATTTTACCGAACCATCCTGGTTGAGTTTTTCTAGAGTTTTCCTCAGTTCCACCAGGCGAATGCTGGGATGGTACCTTAACTCAAAGCCCTGGCCGCTAACTTTCCCATTGTTGTCCCAAGACTTAAGCCATAGATGCCTGTTAGGCTTGAATACATTCAAATTCAAATTTGTAAGTAATTATACTTTCTATCACTCTTCTGCCAGAGCTCGCTTGAACCATGACTAGTCTCATTATCTCAATTGTCTGGGTTTGTAGACATTATTGCTTCTTAGACGAAAACAACAACACTAACAAGGGAACCTTTTTTTCCTGTTCAGCGAGTTTTAACTTCGGACATGTTTTTGGAGTTGGACCTTATTTGAAGCATATAGATGGCGAAAATAACACGCATAGACTCGCACTCTGTCATATATTTGCCGGCCGGGTGGTCGAGCGGTCTGCGGTGGTAGGCCATCGGCTCGAAGGTCCCGGGTTCGAGTCCCGGCAGGGGCATGGATGTGGATTTTAACTGGCTGTAAATGGGCGAATCGTGACGGGCCGAAGTCCAAAGTTACTGGACTGGCCCATATAAAAATAAAAGTTTTTATCTGTCATATATTTGTGTCTCGAATAGTCGAGTCGTGTAATTTGAGCGACTTTTAAGCAGTAAAATCAACCTTGAAGGTGAAACTTTATATTAACTAAATGAGTTATCAGATGCATTTCCGTAGGTACTTTTACGTGTAGAACACAAATTTCACCATGAAAATGTTCGCCAATTGAATGTTTTTTGTACAAACTCCAGTTTATGATCAAAGATGAACAAAATTCCATAGAAAGCAATGTCGTAAAGGAACAACAATACAACTGTGGGAAAGGGGAAGGGGCAGGGGATTATAAATGCATAAAAAATAACTGTTTCTAATACCTTTTGGGGGCCTAGGGCGCTTGCAATCGCTAAACCACTGATCGACTACACGGTTTAAAGAAAGAAGCGAAGCGCTGGAGCAAGAAAGCGAGTGCACCTCATGGAGATGGTAGCAAAATCGTTCCGATGCCCAGCGATTTCGCAATTTGGCGACCTCGGCAAGGCCTGGGGGCTCCGTTACGTTCTTAAAAAAAGGAATTTTACAATTATAACGTTTGTAATAAATATGTTGTAATTATAAGTAAAATTAGAATTCGTTTGTTGAACTTTAAAAACCTAAATAATAATAACGGACTTAATATTTGTTTACATTTTTCTTTAAATAAAAGACGAAAACTTGAAATGATGGAGAAGAAATTGATTAAATCACTTTTTAATGAAAAATCAAAGAAAATGGATCTGTTTAGATTGAAAAACAATTCATTGTGCTTATTTCCATTTTTAGAACTTGTTAATTCACTATCATTAGTATCATTTTCAAGTTCAATTTCGAATATTTATAAAAATAATCAAATCAGTTGCGTTTTCTCGTGCTTACCGCAGTTATTTAAAATATTTAACTTTAAAAAAATTAATAGTAAGCGTGTATGTTAAATAAGATGTTTGAAACACATATAAGATGTGACATGACAGACGAGAATTTATTTTGGTAAGTATTTTGAAAAATGTTTACTGTTCTAATTTTTAATTATAATTTTAGTTTGTAAAAGTAAAAATTCAAACTGTATTATTTAAAATGTCCGCATTAAATAACCGTGTAGTCGATCAGTGGTTTAGCGATTGCAAGCGCCCTAGCCTCCCCAAAAGGTATTAGAAACCATTATCTTTTATGTATTTATAATCCCCTGCCCATCTTCCCCTTTCCCACAGTTGTATTGTTGTTCCTTTACGGCATTTCTATAGAATTTTGTTCATCTTCGATCATAAACTGGAGTTTGTACAAAAAACATTCAATTGGCGAACATTTTCATGGTGAAATTTGTGTTCTACACGTAAAAGTACCTACGTAAATGCATCTGATAACTCATTTAGTTAATATAAAGTTTCACCTTTAAGGTTGATTTTATTGCTTAAAAGTCGCTCAAATTACACAAATCAACTTATTCGGGACACAAATATATGACAGAGTGCGGGTCTGTGCGTGCTATTTTCGCTATCTATATGCTTCAAATAAGGTCCGAAGTCAAAACTCGCTGAACAGCAAAAATAGTTCCCTTGTAAGTTTTAGTTAAACGCTTTGTATATTTGGTCTTCCTTTGGAACTTAGAATGGTAAATAATTGGAACAGTGACTAGAAGATGACAGAGAGCACAATTCTATGGATTGTTACAAGGAATTCTATGTCTTCAATGTCTAAATTATTTTGGACCTCATTTTCGATAACCCATGATTGCATTCTGTCAAAGCTTATGAAACATGGTTGTGTGCCTAAAACAGCAAGTAAACTAAAAGTAAAATAATAAAATGTTAGTGAAGTTGTTCAAATTAAAGCGAAATCAAACTTTGGTAGTTGTATTCTGTACACTGACATGAAAATAAACAATACATTAAAACATATTTCCGTTACTATTGACGCATAGCTTTACTATTCCCTATATCCGGTATAAAATTTTATGAAACTTGTAAATTTTTTAAAAGCAAGACTTGCAAGACTCTTGCATGCAAGACCAAGACCAAGACCAGGGATACCGATGCAAGACCAAGACCAAGACCGCTACGGTCTTGGTCTTGCTTTTGCTCATCACTAATTATAGCTTAACGGCTAGTTACACGAAAAAATGCTATGAGCAAAAAACTGTATATTTTTATACTGAATATTTTTTGATAAAATGCAGAGAAACTGTTTTGACCGCCGTGCTGATAAAGGCTTTTCCACGTCACTTGGAGACAGTCCTTAACAAAAGTTTAAGGCCACGTGCAGATTGTGCTAGAAAATGATGGTGGCCGTAAAGAAACGTGTAAAATGAGGCGTAAAACGTGGAACATTTTCGGAAGAAATGAATTATATCGAACATTTTGGCACTCGAATCCTGAAAATCGAAGCATAATTAGTGACATTCTGCAATTTCGTATGATTGCTGAATGAGTGAAAAATAGAGCATTTATTCATTTGTGCGAACGAAATACAGAAGGTGATGTGTTACACAAACACTCATTTCAAATGCTGCCTAGTTACACAAGATTTTTGAATACTTAGATCTACAGTGTAACAGAAAAGGCAGCCATGGACCTTGTAATTTTGTTTATAACTTTTGATCAGAAACAAAGGCAAGAACGAGACGAATAATATGTTTACGATAGAGAAGTTACAAATACTAACTTAATGACAAATACTTTCATCTCGATTTTTCCTTTGTTTCCGACAAGAAGTTCTGAAAACAATTCCAAGGTCTACCTTTTCTGTTACACTGTAGAATTTATTGCACCCCCTACCGTTGCGGAAAGTCACCTGATCAACCTCACTATGTTTTTAAAAATCTTGTGTATTTATTCAGTATTGAAAATCAGTGCTTGTGTAACACTCACCTCCTGTCCTTTCGCAAAAGAAAAAGTATTTCGTTAGCAAAAGGTGCATTTTTTACTCATTGTGGAATCATACGGAATAGCATCTTTCACTAATTATGCTTCACTTTTCACGATTCACACTCCAAAATACTGCAATGTCATCACTCGTTCCGAAAATGACCAAACTTATGTATTTTCCACATTTATTTACAACTACGATCACTTCATACCGTAATCTATACGTGACCTTGAACTTGTTAAGAACTGTATACTTTTTTTTAACAGAACTGTAAGAACTGCTTATTTTAGTTAGTATTGTCTAATATACAATGTAGACAATAATGGTTTTATTAGCAGGAAATTTTATAAATAGAAAATATTGTTACATTTTATTAGATCTAAGATAATAGGAAAATAGTATACAAGGTGACCCAGAAGAACGGAAAATTTTGAAATACCTATCTGGCAACACTGCGTAGTAACCTGAACAACAGACAACCTTACCATTTAGTAATTATGGGTCACTGAAGCGATCAACATCGTGCTTTAGCCATAAAAATGCTTTACTACAGCAATGATAGTTTGCAAGCTACTGAGAGTGTTCTCTCGAAACACTCTTCTTGTGATCGCTTTTTTGTTATTGTTGTTCTTGTACGATATGAAGCTTGTACGGATGAAATTTCAAATCTTGATGAAGAATTCGGCAAACACATTCTCTAGACAACCTCGACGTCTGAACTACTACTAATCTGCTTGCAAACTTTTTAAAATACAATTTTGTTGCGAAAGCACGATGTTAGCAATTCCACTGATCGATCATTACTAAATATGAAGGTTATCTGTTGCTCAAAATATCGTTATATAGTGCTGCCAATTACGCATGTCAAAAGTTCCCGTTTTTCTGTGTCATCCTGTACTAGGTGTGATCTACAAAATGAACACTAGTACATGTTGAACATGGAAGTATTTTTACTGAAATGAGAGTATGTGGTTTGTGCAAGTTTGCACTCTGGCTGTGAGTTACTTTCTATACGGTGCTTTTGGGTTTCTTTTTTTTCCTAATAAAAATATGTTGGACTTACTTGTTGCTGTTTAAGTATCTTCTGTAAACCCATCAAATTTACAGTGTACAGAAAACTTGTGAAGTATAATAATACCGGAAGTGACGTAGCTCCTCAAAATGCAAAACTACCCAATATGCAGGAGTGTAAACTACTTCCTCATATTGCGTATACTCCGTCTGACCTACCCATATTGCAGACCTGTTTATTTTTAGTTCTCACTTATCTAAAAATATAGATTATTCACAGGCGCACATTTTGGTATAAGAATTACGTTCTAATTACCCATTAGAACTCTATTTAGAGCTTTATGCCCATTTTTCAGGAGATTCTTCTTGCTTCCCCAGTTTTAAGGGTCTACAAACCTTTGTGTGTGTGTGTAAACATTGCAAACAATGGCGATATTTTCATTTCATATTTAAGAAACATGAAGTTGTACGAATTTAATAGCTGTGTTCTATCCTCGTTATAATCATAGGAGGATTTATGGGGGATATGGGGCATTGCTCCTCTATCATTTCAGAATGACCATAAATGTCTCATTCTAAACGATAGCTTTTAAAGTAATTGCTCCCCTGGGTCCCATGGTTATAATATAATAGAATAATGTGATTTACCAGAATAAATCACTATATTTACCGCTGAGATGTACGCCTTGTTTCAGGCCTTAAAATATTCTCTGAGTTTTGGTTGAAGAAAGTTCCAAAGCAGTTATTAAGCACCTCTAACACCTAACATAATTTCCATAAAGGTTTTTCATTTAACATTTTTTTTAAATTTATTTATGGCATCAGGCCTTTTCTATTTATAATTAGTAAGTTCTGTGCTTATCAAATTCTACTAAACGAAGTAATTTGTATACACATAGTGTATTTGAGAGCACACGATTTCTCAATTACAAATAATTTAACAGATAAATATGGCTAACTATGCAATAAGGATTAGTAAACCGTGGTGACATTTTCCTGTTGTACACAAATCTGTTGTCTCGCGAAAAAAAAAAGCAATAGGTACTTTGGGCAAAGAATATTACAGACTAGAAGGATCCACATATTTAGATTTGAATGATAAGTTTCCTTGGTTTAAAAATAATGTATCTAAGCGCGAGGCCATTACACTTTCTTAATTTTTTTGTTTGCACACTTAGCCAAAATCGAAATATTTGGGAACTAGTACTGTTCTTGTGGTTCATAAAATCAAATCAGTTTCCCAGACTCGGAAAAGGAAGACCTGCATAACTCTAACATTACGAAATCATTACATAAACTGAAGACTTCTTTTCTATCATTATTTGATAAATTCATGGCAGAATCTTTCATCATACTTTCTTTTATAATACTATTTATTTGCGGGAAGAGGGGGAATACGTAATCACATAAGCAAATCAAAAAATAGTCGATGATATTTAGTTTTGAAATAGATATCTACCTAGGTTCATAATTATGAATTGAGATCTGTCAACCTAGCAGACCAGTTTGCATGAATTGTACATTGTAGTTCTCTTGAATAAGGCGCACGGAACCAAGAGAAATACGATGAAGACGTACAGATAGAAGATTCTTACTCGCGGATAAAAGATGAAATATGTATTAACCAAAAATATATACTTAGAAGATTTGATTTAATATTGTATATAGTTGGTCTAGGAAAGGCATAATTATTGACCTTTTGCTGGAATTCTGATCTTTTCAAATCAGCACTACATTTCCACTGAACTGAACTGAGCATATTCTGTGTTTATAAAAATACACCCTCTTCTAACAAAAACGAAAAAAAAAACAATATTAAGTTACTTTTTTCAAAGGACATGAATATTTCGAATATTATCCAGAAATTAAGGAATCATTAAGTTATTTGTATTCTCTCTCTCTCTCTCTCTCTCTCTCTATCTATCTATCTATCTATATAATAATAATAATAAATCACAGCCATATTCAATCCACTAGTGGATGAGGCCTCTCCCCGAAGGGAGGAGTTGGTCTACTGCTCCCACGCTGACCAGACGGGTTGGGAGAGGAGAGCCGAAGCTCTCACTGTGATCGCCACTATATTTTATTCACAGCAGCTCCCCAGTTGTCCTCACGATGCTGGGTCAACACCGAAATTTTTTAGCTTTTACTCGCTTGATCTCATTTTTATACGGTTAAAACTTCTTTGACATGCCAAGAAATATGTGACCCGCTCACTACATCTACATAAAAATTGAAAGGAATAGGAATAAAAGAAACAAACCCAAACCTCAAGGATAGCTTCTCTTCTGATTCATGACAAGTACGTGAAACTTACTTTGGACGACATCCCAAGACCTTGAACAAGGTTGCCACAAATCAGTTTCTTCTGAACGACACAACCAGTCATGGTATTTCCCAATAACAACAAAATAATAATAATAATAATGCACTTTAATACAGTGTATGATTTACTCGCTACAGAGGAAGTAACTATTCGTCAACCAGAAATCTGAATTACAATTGTTTATTTACAATAAGCTTTTCTTATTTTATTTATTTTTGAATACGATTCTCATTATTTCTACAGTATATGCTAGGTTATTGTGTCATATATGACGGAGAAATCCTCTTGCGGAACTGAGAGATTTTTCGAGATACCGTATCATTAAATAATTTCTGAGAAAAATAATCCATGCGTTTGTGCATGACGAACATGTCAAGAAACCGGATTTGCAATGTAGTTACAACGGTCAAAACGGGGATATAATGAAACAAAGATAGGCAACTGTACTCTAATAACAAACTGCGTTGCAGATATCGAATGATGTAATCTTGCACAGGATGATCTCTTCACTTTGGTATGCATCTTGCACTTAGGAGCGATTGTAATGGAATACAGTGCACTCTAGCCTTGCAGTTCTTTGAAAATATTTGCTTAGTATTATGTTCTCAATACATAGGCCCTACGATTTAAACCCTTATAGATATCAAATCTCTCTCTTTTTTCCCCCGCATAAATAGCCTCATTTACATTCGTGGTCAATATCTTCCACAACCTACGTGAAACCAGATCTTCTATTCTCCTTGTACAAGAATGATTGCGGACAAATCTGCATGTAGTACCTCCGCCAACATTTTTTTTTTTTTTTTGCAAGTAGAGGAGGTGACTGTACTTACATGTAAATTTGTTTTCTCTGGAGATAAACTTAAAACGTTTTCGAGTTATCCGACAGTTTTAGATCTGGTGACAACGGTGCAGATTTGGTTTAATATCACACATCAATTGCATTTTCACTCATTTCTTTATCTCCGCCCCCTTTAATTAGCTATAAGAATATGCGTCTTGTAATTTATATATATATACTGTGTGACTAAAAGTATCCGGACACCCCGCGAAACGCGTGTTTGTCATAGAGGGCGACACGTACTGCTATCTACTTCGTGGAACACATAGTCAGCAGACAGCAGAAATGAACGGTCTGAGGAACTCACGGACTTTCAATGTGATCGTTGCTTCTTGTGTAAGAAGTCTGTTTTCGACATTTTTCACTCTCCTGACATCGTTAGATCTACTCTTTCCTATGTTAAAGTGCAGGAGAAACGTGAAAGGACGTGTACAACCAAACAGCGTGCAGGTTGCCTCACACGTTGAAATTCCAGAGACCATCGAGTGTTAAAGAAGGTTGTGCAAAGTAATTCCCATCGCCATCATCACACATGAAGTTCAAAATGCATCAGAATAAACTCCAAGCAACATGACTGTTTGGCGCGAGGTACGCAAACTTGGTTTCCATGTCCGAGCAGCTACCAATAAGCTACGCATCATAGAGGCTTGGTGTAAGGAGCGTCAAAACTGGACCATAGAACAGTGAGAAACCGAAGCAGAGTGATGAGCCACGGTTTACAATGTAGCGTTCCGATGGCAGTACCCGTCCATAGTCCAGGGATTGTGGGGAAGTAGTTTGACAACGACAACGTCCAACTAACGGATTCGCCTTCGCAGAGTCCTGATTTGAATCCGATAGAAGACCTCTGTGATATTTTGTAAATAAACAAAATAGATAAACAAAACATTTGATGATATGTGCCAAAATTACTGTAATTTCATGTTCATTGTACATATTCCTTCTTGTAGAATAAAAAATAATCTCCGAAATCGCCACAGTTTTGTGTACAAGAAAAATGTCTTCAAAAAGTATCCAGAATTTATAATATCTCTCAGAAAGTAGATTTTAAACATTTGTTAAGCACTTTTTACACTTCTTGTGCACATTTTAAATATATTATGTCCTGATTAAATCATGCTTATTCACACTCGCATCAAATGTCATCAATATATAGCAAGAAAAATGACAAATTAAGGTTAGTGTAAATCAACGATCTGTAATCATAGATGGCAGCCCTAATCCTGTATGCTTCTAATGTATTTATTCGTTGCTCGGAATTACAGTGCTGCTCCTACAAATTCTGCCCTAGATAGTTCAAACTTTTAGAGGTTTGCAATTTTTTATTTTCATTTAGTTCATTTCAGAAATTGCTTGATTGTTGTTGTGAATAACCAAACCTATAACAATGAAAATCTTTCCTACATTGTTTCAGTTGAACTGCAGACCAAGTGGTTTCTCTACTTCTGTCAGCTACGAGGACAAACACAAGAGCTTACTCGCGTTCAGAGTCACCCTCCGTCCAGAGTCTGACTATAGTTACAGTCAGTGCGGTCTAAGGCATTAGGCCAACGAGCCGAAGGTCCCGTATTCGACTCTCGGTAGGGTAAATGGGTGTCTTTTGACTCGAACGTGACGGATAATCGTGACGGGCCGAAGTCAACAGTTACTAGACTGGCCCATATAAAATAAAGTTTACCAAAGTTACGGGCCAGACAGACAACTATGATTAAGACGTGACATGTCTGAGGAACGGCACGTGGTAGGCTTAGCCTATACGGTGTCTGTCTAGCCAAAGTAAAAGAGAAACTAAATGCTAGACCATATTTGAACTAAATATTAAGTAAAGAATTACGAGCCTCCCTTACGGTACCTTTTCCAGTGACTACGAGAAGGTTTTCATTTCATTAAGAATGAAAGATTCAAGTCTTTTCTTTCCATATGATATTTATGTTTGTTTTTCCTATGTACGTGACCACCTAGACCGCAAACAAGATAGATGTTTTGTTTATTTCGTTAAAGGACAAACTTCTCTCCACACGAAGAAATACATAAATCAAATATTCTTATGAAAGGTCAGTGATGACTACACAGATGTTATGCACCTGAACATAATTGGTAAAAGACTGTTACATTGTTTTGCGTGACAGGTGAATTATTAAGATTGACAAGAACCTTTCCCCCCACGCTGAGTGACGAAAGCCTTTCTAATATTTATATAGTGCTAGTTAGTTATCTATAGATCATATCTTTCGAAACTGCAGATGTTGTCCGATCAGTGATGATATTTTTAGTTTGTATTTTATTTTCGGCTACCTGACGCCTATTATTAATCAGTATTTGTCTGCTTAAAAATATCAACCGTTGCGTCAACAGATTTATTTAAACTTCAAGGTAAAGAAACTTAGTAGAGGTTTTCCACACAATACAAATAGGGTGAAGTCGAATTTCGTCTATTTTTAATTCGTAGTTCGTAACAGAAACCAAGGAAGTGATTTTTTTTCTCTTTTATGACAAAGAAAATAATGAAGGTCGCGTT
Organism: Lepisma saccharinum; assembly: GCA_022664845.1. Lineage (NCBI taxonomy): Eukaryota > Metazoa > Arthropoda > Insecta > Zygentoma > Lepismatidae > Lepisma > Lepisma saccharinum. The sequence goes on from JAGDQP010000123.1 coordinate 190,456, forward strand.
TCAATCAAATCCATGTTAAAGAAAAACAATAAAAAATGTTGAAAGGCTTCAGTGTTGTCAGGTGGAGGGAAATTTCCCGGAAAACGAAAAATCTGGGCCACTAGCCACATAAAGGGTAAAAGGGAAAAAGGAAAAAAAAATCGGGCTTTTCTTCAGTATTTTGAGGGAAATATTGTGACGGGAACCTGACAACACTGAAAAGATTGTGCTTACCTCAATTCCATATTAGAAGACATTCCTTTCAACAGTTAAATATTACGAAGGAGCAAAGAGTTCTTGTTAATAGTGCGGTAGTCTGGCGACCCAGGGATCGTGGGTTCGAATCCCACCTCGGGCATGGATATGATTTTAATTGTGTGGTCAGTAGCTAGTGATGCCAGAACAAGTACACACAAGTATAATGAACGTATAATACATGTAAAAACAAGTTGAACAAGTAATAACAAGAACTCGCTAAGGTTAAAAGAAAATTGGCAGAATGCTCCACCTCTGGAGCTAGGGGCCGTCGGATCGATCCCTGCTCATGTCATGTGGGCTTTGTGGTGGACAAACACCGTGTGCGTGTGTTTTCTCGGGGTTCTGTTTCCATCCACTTTCTTCATTACACCAATAAGTCATTTCATCATCATCCATCTGGCCTGAGCCAAAGTTGCCTAAAGGCCTTAAAAATAAAAAAAAACTTATTTTATTTTATTTTGTACTGACAGAGCCCCCAGAGCCGGCTCTAAGTCAATCGGCGCTCTGTTCCAAATTTTCGATGCGCCCTCATAAATAGTAATTTAATTTTCTGTACTCAAACAGTATAACCAACTCATTTTTAATAGTAAAAATTTGCTTCGAAAATTTGTAATAACTGAAGAAATAAACAAGTGACAAAGTGAAATTAAATAAAGTGAAATAAAAATAAAATCATAATTCTCGAAATATTTGCGCTATACTGTTTTACTCGTTTCGATACACTCGCACCCGAAATGGTTGGCGCCCCCAAAATTTTGGCGCCTTGTTCGGGGAAACAGTTCCAACACCCCTTGAGTCGGCCCTGCAGAACCCACATTCTATCCTCGGGCCAGCCACAGTATTATACCCCTTAACTTGTTGCAATATCATTACTTGTCATAGAAACGAGACGTTTCCTATCTAAACAAACTGCGTCCATATAAGAGATTAAAGTTTTCTGAATAAAAATATAAAAAAAACATATTAATTTTATGAGCTACTCATCCTTCCTAGTTCTTTTGCTATTGGATTGTCACCAAAATTGTTCAACACTAATATCTCAAATGGTTATTTATTTAGTGATTGTGTTTCTCTCCCGCTCGATAGCAACCAGTTCTATTTTAGGCAAGTTCCGTCTCGTCGTCACAGCAACGCAACGGATTTGACGTCATATGGGCTTGCTAGATTCATTTGAAAACAATTATTGAGTCTCTGCCACTTAAATACAGGACTAAATAGCATAGAGATATATTATTTCTTATGCATAGAACCTAATTTAACAAGAGAAAATGACTCGAAGTATTTTCTATAGAAAAGTGGAGAGAATTTGTTTTCGTCATCTGCATTTGCTTTTATAAGACTACAAATACACACGATAATGGTGAACAATTTGAGTTTACATACGTCATTTTATTTTAAAAAATATTATTTGGTTACACTGTAAAAAAATTTCATCCAGTTTCCTGGTAACGGTCAGGCAATACACTGCATAGAAATTCCCAGTAACTGTCGTGAGGAAAATTAAAAATCTTTCAGTTTCCAGAAAAAATTAGAGAATTCTAAAACTCTTGATTACTATTCATATTATTATTATTATTATTATTCAAAGTTATTATCTTTATTTTTGTCTTCAGATTTTTTTGAAATCAAATGAAAATGAAGGCTGCTTCTGAATTACATACTGTTTTGAATTATTCAAGTTGTTACTAAAAAAAACTGCGAAAAACAATAATTTATGGTGAGAAAGATTCTATTGTAATATACTTACTTCTGAAGCTTACTTTATTATAAGAACAGCACTACGCTTTTATTGTTTCCTGAAGCCCAAAGGAGAAATAGGAAGACGGAGAGATGATTTGACTAGTGAGGTATTTAACACAAGCAGATTGCTGGTTTATTCTAACTACTACTATTAATTGTATAGCTACATCCTTGGTCATACTTTATGACCTCGAATATTTTAGCTTCGTTAATTAATGTGGGAGCAATTATTTAAGGAATAGCTATCAACTTGCACACTCTTACAATAATTAACGATCAAACAATAAAATAAAAAAATAACAGTAAAATTGTAATTAACTATACGAACTTTCAAGCTCTTAAATACTATAGACATTTCTTTCTTTTTTTTCTGTGTTTATTCGATAAAGAAACAGAAAAAAACTGTTTTTATGTACTGAATAGGAAGCCATCATATGTGACAGGTGGACAAAAGACGTTGTTCTTAGAAAAGCGCATGACACTTTTAAGTTTATAATCTGTGTTCTCCAGTTAAATTTACATGCGTTTAGGCAAAGTATAGTAGAAACAAGATGGCCAACAGCCGAAACTAAATAAAACAAATCTCTCTAGCGGCTAAGTCTGATCTTTGTGTGTAATTATATATATATATATATATTTAAATAATCTAACCTGACTTCAATTAATCCGCCTTTCCTACACTCAAAATAAGGTGGGAAGCTAGGTACGTTAAACTATTAAAAATGAAGAAAACGTAGAAACGAGCATTTATTAAGAGTAGAGGCTTTCCAAATCGTTGCTTGACAGCAGCTGCTTCGGTAGCCAAGTCCGTAGTCTCGGATTTGGTCTCGTAGGTTTGGTTCTCGTAACAGCTGGCGAACAACGTTTTGGAAAGCCTATTGACATTGCGCGCCGCAAAGAACAAGATGTAACTAGTGTTTTTTTGGTCATTTCCATCACCTTTTCTAGACGCTAGTTTCAATTTGAAACGAAAGAAGTATAATTGATAATAAATATGGGTAGTCGTCACCTACTCAAAGTGTTGGATTTGGTTTATTTCAGTAGAGAGTTTGGAACGTTAATGTTTAAGATTTTGTTATTTCGTACATAGAGCATATGGGTTTTACCCCACGTCAATTAACTTTTGGAACATAATACATTACATACTTATCTAATTATATTAATAAGTGTAGCACACGACAGATGTGCAAACTTCTTAAAAACAATCTTCACTAAGATCTGAATGCATAACTGTTTCAACTTTAATATCAATACTCCACAGTTTCTTACTGCGAAATCTTAACACGCGTTAGTAAGATTTAGGCCTAGTTTAATTTTGAATAATGTACTACTTCGCGCTGTACACTAAGTGATAATTCATCATACTTTCTTGTATATTACGTTGGTACACCGTCGCCCACCCAATTCCTGTGTTCCATTTATTCTGATCATGAACTTTGGGGCATTACTGAGAAGGCACGCACATTTAAATCCTGCTGCCGGCCATCTCGAAGGATTTACAGGGTTCTCTTCAGCTCTACTTGGCGACTGTTGGGATGGTATCTAAAGGAAGATTATGGCGGTTGCATTTTCCATCCATGCTCCTGGAAGAGTGATAGGTAAAATGATTTCAATCCTTAAAGATGTATGACGGAGTTTGGTTACAGTTAGCGTTCGGCCCATAAAAATAATGTCCTAAAATACTAAATAATTAAATAAATGTTCTTCCCTGTCCTTGATAATACTAGCTACACGTCATGGTTTTGAGACCACAAGTATACGAATTTGATCCGCAGTTGTTTCCATCCACTCAGCCTCAGTTGCAGCTTTAATTTTCATCCGTTATTGATGAAGAAGTCAGTTTTGAGAGGTTTTTCCAACAGCAATCCATTTATGCTTAACATGGCTCACATCTGGAAACCTAGGCGTCCAGTCAATAGTCTTGGAATCAGCAAAATTTCCTTCTGAACAACCGCCTCCTGCACCAACTAGGGATCTGGGAAAGTTTAGGCGTGAAGGCCAATTCAGTTTAAAAATCGAAATTAATTTAAAAGAAATTTTTAAAAAAGGTAGGTAGAGATGAAATTCGGAAAACTACGCTTTCGAAGTGTTGTGCAAAGTTGGATCCATAAATTCCAAGCTCTGTCTGTATTGAAGTCAATGACCTAATAACGTCTTAGTATTGTCATATCTACAATATCTACATTAAATGTATTCAACTAGCATTTACATTAAGATATCACCACACAAACCTCAGTAACATGACTGTTCCACGGAGATTTAAAACCCCTATATACAGGTGCGTAAATATGAAACAGGAATTTATGTACAAAAAAGACACAGTGATTGGATGACAATGCTAAGAACTATTTTATAAGAAGCATTGGCTATCACTAGCGATACATTTCTGCCATCGTTCCGGCAATGTGTGGATGCCAGACCAAAAAACCTGTGCCTCTTGTGCTGCAAATCAGTCATCAAGCCATTTTCGTACATTTTCGTAAGATGTGAAGCGCTGGTCAGCAAGTGCGTGTCCCATGGATGCAAATAAGTGAAAATCGGAAGGCGCCAAGTCTGGTGAGTAAGCAGCATGTGGAAGGATATCCCAGCCAAACGTCGCAATCGTTTTCTTGACCGGTTTTGCTGTGTGAAACGGTGCATTATCGTGAAGCACTTTATCTTGTCTTTGGTCATATTTTGGTCGTTTTTCACGCAAAGCTTGATGCAAATCGATCATTTATTGTCGGTAACGTTGGGTATTAACGGTTTCGCCAGGTTTCAGCAGTTCATAATAGATCACTCCCTTCTGATCCCACCAAACACAAAGCCTTGTCTTCCGTCCATAGCGATTTGGTCTTGCAGTCGATGTCGCCGGTTCTCCTGGAGTTACCCATGATATTTTACGCTTAGGATTCTCGAAATAGATCCACTTTTCGTCACCAGTCACAATTCGATGAAAAAATGATTTCCTTTTGTACCTGGCGAGCATAATTTTGCAAGTCGGTTTTCGGTTTTCCTGCTGTCGTTCAGCCAATGCATGTGGAACCCATTTTCCCACCTTCTGAATCTTGTCCATGACTTTTAAACTTATGGAAACTGCTTCTCGTGTCACATTTAATTGATCCGCGAGTTGTAGTTGCGTTTGAGCGTCATCCTCATCCAACAAAGCTTGCAATTCGCTGTCTGCAAACTTTTTCGATGGTCTTCCACGTTCTTCGTTTCTCATGCCAAAATCGCCATTTTAAATTTTGTAAACCACTCATAGCACTGTGACTTACCAAGAGCATGATCACCGTAAACTTCGACAAGCATGCGATGCGATTCTGCAGCAGTTTTCTTCAAATGGTAGCAAAACATCAATGCTGTTCGCACATCGTAGTTTGTAGGTACAAATTGCGCCATGTTCTACGCTATTGAACACTACACTATGACAGGAAACTTGTCTGGTTGTGAGTTGCAAATCGTTATCAGCAGTCAAAACAAGCAAGTGGCGCCAAGAACGCAGTTTTACGGTAACCACAGTGACAGCTAACGCCGTCTATGCAGAAATTCCGGTTTCATAGTTACACACCTTTCGATACTACACAGAATTTGATTCACACAGGAAACAATAAAATTAAAGCTCTTTCAAAATCTTGTCATACTGAAATATTGCTACGATGTTATTTAGTGGTTTTCAGAAAGCATTATGTAAAGCGTGACCGCATTTGATATATTCACTTGAAAAGTTGAAGAATGGTGGTCTCGTATATATCATCGTATGATGACAGATAATTTTGTAACATGGGTTTCGTTCTTTTCACCACACTAAAAAAAAAAAAAAATGTTGATGAATTTGTTACCCTTATAAAATATTCATCATGATCAAGACAACGATAACCTTGATTGAAACCAGTTTTGTAATTTACTTGCATTGCAGAAATCTGAGGAAAAGGGGAGAGATTAAGAAATATGTAATTGGTTGTCAGTATTAAGGATTATGATCTGAATGCTAGAATAAAGAAGGAAAGAATAAAGTATGTATCTTGTAGAGAATTTAGAATATCTTTATAAAGAGGAATTTTGTATAGTTATTGGATACGTCAACGTTCCGCAAACTTTGGTCCGCGGTCCACAGGTTGAGTCTAAACTGAGCATTGGCCGAAAAAAGAGAGAAAATATAAAGTTCGAGAGAATTGAGTATCACACAGTATAGCTGAGCATAATAAAGAATATTTTTTTTTACCCATAAGAATACAATGACTATTCAACAGTTGGAAAATTATGTGCTCGCTCGCTCGTAAGAGGATAAGCGCACCTTACCTTGCACTGTTCGTGATCGAAAGGTTTTCTTGCGGGTAAAGTATACAAGAAAGGTAGAAATTATACATTTTTCATTCTGAAAAGTAAATGGCTTAAATACTTATAAAATATTCTTTATAGCCTTCAATTATTAAACATAAACTAATATGTATTGTATTCCAGCTATTAGTACTTATATAAAATTAAGGAAATATGAATTAATAATGTTTAAAAAGATATATAAAACGGCTTTGAATATGCCAAGAGTGAATCTTCCTACTAATAAAATTGGTCTACACTGAAGATAGTTTGCGAAACGCTGGTATATGTCATTTTCCACCGTCACGTTTTCTATACTTCATGAAAAAATTTGTTCACAGTGCATTCTGGTAACATCACGCTTCTTCAATATCTATATCGAGAAAAGTGACAAACTGGACATCTGAGCTAGTACAGGCTATTAGCGAGATTATTTGCCTTCTATTCTCACTTTGTCTTTCGTAGACGCTACCAGAATTGCTTATTAATGCACTGTTAGTTATAACAATTAACAACCCGTTCCAACATTTACACATGTTACATTGTTGAAGTCTAGAGAAGTCATTATTTATAATGTTATTTTTTTAAATGTACAAGCAGTGTGGTTTCTAATAGTGTGTCAGTTATCCAGACTGATATAATCCAGAGTTTTATGTAGTTTCTTCAGGCCAATGTTGGGATGGTGCCTCAAAAGCCTTCCTTACCCTTTTCACTGGAAATGCTCGCCGAGGGACGTCATCCCCGAGACTTTTGAAGGACTAGGGTCATACATGTCTGTCTCACTCATAAACCTAACATAAATTAGTAATTTAAACATCAATATTAGTAAGTTAGTTCCCCTAAAAAAAATAAAGTTTAAAGAAGAATATCTCACACTCTTTCGATACAACTGTTTATTATTATGTTGTTTAGAACTAGACTGAATAATTATTGTAAACTTTAGAAAACTGCACTTGTTGTACACTTTAAATCAGTCAACATTTTATCATTTCCATATTTTTGTACATTTTGTGCACAATATCTCCTGGTAAATACTAATGTTCCCGTTTTTGCATCAAATTTCTGCAATACAGTAAGCAACGTAATTGTTAACTGAGTGCTTTGCAGTTGCTCGTGGTCGAAGCAGTATGATACCACTGTAATCAGCTGAGGTTTATCTTCGCTTCCTTTAAATTTAAATTTATTTTCTAGACAACAAAAGCTACCCATTAAAACATTCTAACTTTTCTGTCTATGTGTACAAAATATCTTCAAATAGAGATAGTAAGCTATGACTACCATGCCTATAGATACCAGTAGATCGATGCTATCTACAGAAAGTTCAAAAATTGTCTATTTTTACAAAGTGTACGTGAAGCGTATTTTTACAGTGTAGATAGGTCTATTTTGTTTATTCCAAGAAGTTCATGTTTAAAAAATATATTTGGGTATAACAACTTATTTGTGAAAACTACAAAAACTGATGAATAAAATGAGGAATTCGTAATTTTTGTCGAATCATGTTCAATTACATTTGAATTTTGAATTTATTTTAAGGTCTTTAAGCATGTTTTTGCTCAGGATGATGACGGGAGAATTTGGTGAAATGAGGAAACGGGAGAAGCCCGAGTAAACCAAAGGAACATGGTGTTATCCACCACAAAGCCCACATGGGATCGAACCGACGACCCCGAGTACCAGAGATGAGCGCTCTACCACTGAGCTACTGCGGCTCTCAATTATATTTGAGTGAATTACTCAGTACTAATGGCCAATTATATGTACGGAATGTTTGAAAATGTTTTTAAACATTTCAGAAATAACAATGTATTGTCAGAAGGTCATCAATATAAGTTTTGTTCCTAAACACTTTCTCCTTCACAATATTTTCAATATACATTTATATTAAGAACTTACTGCCTTACTCAATATTTTTCCTCTACAAGAATTGTAACCAATACCACGAATCAGCATTCTTAAATAGATGCGTCATACACCATGCGTCATATTTTACAGTGTTTGTGTTATCTATGCGTACTAATCCCTCTTTTGCGAATTTGTTAACTAACGATCGGTTCTTGGTTTGAAATCTTTGAAATGAAAGTTTATTTAGTTTCAAAATCTTAGTGTTATCACCGCTTTTATTCAGGTACTCGCGCATCTCAGCTAATTCGGAAGAAATAGTAAATCTGTTTAATTTAGAAATATAATCGTTTATCTAATGAAATGGCTTTTACATGTACTGGTACCTGAAAGCAGTTTCCCGCACAGTAGTGCGGCTATGTGGGTTGATATACTTCCAGGCGTTTTATGAGAACTTTTCAGTGCATATTCAAGAGAGACAGGAATGAATAAATAAATTATCCGTTTAATTGAACATTTCTCAAAATTTTTAATATCCACAAAAATAAAAAAAATCCCTTTCGGTAGACAGGTTGAGGTAGATCTCGAAGTTTTTATTTTATTTTCAAAAATTTAAATTTCGCCTTATATGAGAGATATCGAGAAACTATTTATTGATTTGTAGATTATTCATCAAGAGCTATATATAATATATATATATTCGCTTTGCTTCGCCGGGAGCGCTGCCCCAGACCCCCGTAGGGGATTCGCCCCCAACTTCAGTGCTTTTGAGAGGATGCTCCTCCTTTATCTTAACCAAGATCTCCCTGCAGCACTACACCACCATGGAGTCCATCTGCACCCTCCCACGGGGGCTGCACCCCCAAAGGGGAGGTTTGCCCCATTTATTGTAACCTACTCTTGGTCATATACCTTCATAGAAAATTTCGTTTCTCTACCTTCAGTGACTTGGAAATTCGGTTTTTGGGGCGGCCATTTTGGATCCAAGTTGACGACTTTTTGAAAGTTTTCTTATATTATCGTGACCTACTTGTGATAGTACATCTTTAAGTAAAATTTCATTTATCCAGCTGAAACGGTGTGCAAAATGGGATTCTGGGCGGTCATTTTGGAACCAAGATGGCGACTATTCCCAAATGTTACAATATTTCCCTAAATTACTCGTCATAATGCACCTTTATGCTAAATTTCGTATCTCTAGCTCAAACGGTGTCGAAAATGGATTTTTAGGTCCGCCATTTTGGATCCAAGATGGCGTATTTGGATACACCATGTAATAGTTTTAGTAACATACAAGTGATAATGTACCGTGTTACCAAAATTTGATATTTCTAGCTGCAGCCGTTTAGGCTGTGTATTCTATACAACAATGGGTTCGGCGGCCATTTTGGATCCAAGATGGCGACCGATTTTGCTCATTAACGAACTTAACCGAGCTATTAAGCCTAGAAATAACATATAAAAATTTGGTTCAAATATCTTCAAAATTATGGCCGCTAGCGTGTTAATATATATATATATATATATATATATATATATATATAACAAATAATAAATATCAGCCATATTCAATCCACTAGTGGATGAGGCCTCTCCCCGAAGGAAGGAGTTGGTCTACTGATCCCACGCTGACCAGACGGGTTGGGAGAGGAGAGCCGAAGCTCTCACTGTGATCGCCACTGTATTTTATTCACAGCAGCTCCCCAATTGTCCTCACGATGCTGGGCCAACACCGAAATTTTTGAGCCCCCACCGGGAATCGAACCCGGAACCGATCTCAATAGGTTGATTTTTCTTCGAAATCTACCTATAAATGTTACCATAGATACCCTAGAAAATGACAGAGTGACTGTTCTAAAAAGCAAATAAGAATATAGAAGTAGGCGAAAATGATGCTTCTTCATTTTAGTGAAAAGTAAATCAAACGTAAAGCTAAAAGGGATCCCCTGTGCGATGCGCACGAGCCGTAAACGGTGCATGGGGTGTGTGGAGGTAGTGCTCCACATATTCTCGACCAATGACGCAAAGTGAACTGAAGTAGGGTGTTCAGTCTCACGCTCGGCTGCCTTTACCTCCCACGCGCAAGGTGCCCAGGAATACCAAGGGCACTCTGGTACTCAATGTGATAGGAAGTTGAGTGCACCTGCTAACCATTCAGGTATGTTGCTTTGCTCGGTGCTCAATTGTTCTTTTTGGCTTCACTCTTTCGCTGTGCATAACATCGTTATAAGCAAATCCTTGATTAGAAGATCCGTGGTTCTACCAGACGAATACCGGGGTACCTAAAAATACATACGGATATACAGTATTTCTCCTGCAATGCTTTTTCATTGAAATGGTTCGCATGTTGTAGTGTTAGATTAAGTTTTGAGTCATAGATGTCGGTACGTGTAAGAAATATAATTTAATCAAATAATTATACCACTAATTTGCAATTGCAATTTTTAGGAGGCCAAATACTTTCCCCTAAATTAAAGCACGTGTATTCTAACGCTAACTTAACCTTAAGAAAAAGTAACAATAAGACACGTGCGTCTATAATATGAGTCGTGAACGTATAACACAGGTCATTCTACTAAAATGACTTGAATTCCTTGTCTAATAATGACAACGATCGCATGTGAACTACTACTCTATATTTCTCTTTTATTTTGTTCTTTTAGCTGGTTCCCTTTGTTTGTCGTTATTCATTGTCTTTTTCGTGTGAACTCTAGAAATACCACCTCGTGACCTTCTAACATTATCACATGATTTCTGTTCCCTTTGGAGGTCACGGAAGAATATTTACGTACTTCCCTGATACAAGTTGAGTTTTCTTCTTGCAGCGTGACGTAGTTCTGTTGGACTTCACTTTTACACCTGTTCTTAAAACGTAAAAAAAAGAAGAAAAGAAAGTTACTGAATGAACAAAAAAGGAACAAAACTGCAAATAGAGTGGAGTGGGCAATATGAGCGCTTGCGCCACAGCCTCCGATTGGCACAAAGTAGTAACTATTGATCGTACAACATAAAGGCGAGATAGAACAGAGAACTGTCTTCATTCACAGCAAGACCGGGCACCCGTCCGCAGGTGTGCTGTTTATATACTTATGTATCCAGACAGAAAGCAGCTGGAATATAACGAACTAGCGTGTGGACATTGCAGCTAAGCCCAGTGATAGACAGTGTTAACTTTAACAGTATTATTAAAATATAACGACCTCAAGTAATTATTTTTGTTGTTGAACATTGTCTTGTGATTGTTAAATTGGAACTCATTTTGATTTTAAATATCTCCGTGTGTTTTCAGGAAAGACAGGTGATATATTCGTAACCGAGGAGAGTTCTGTCGTAGGTAGTGATAGTGCATCTTCTATCTGTGAATTGCTTGGTACTAACGGAGTGAGCAGTTGGAAGACAACACACGTGGACAACTTTTCATTCATAGTTGTGACAACTCGAAAGGGTGAGTAGAGAACTATTTGATATATTAACTTACCTCTGTTGGTCAGTAGATGCATAACAAATATGATACAATAAAATGTGCTTAAAATTTCGTCATTTGTGTTGAACATATATGTCCGTGTTCTAAGCTTGTCAGACGGATAGCATTCCTAGGCGAGCAATCTCCTGAATATGTGGATGGGTAAATAGCACCAAGATCCTTATTTCAGGTACCACGCCGGCTTTCGAATGATGAGACGGGAAAATTCTGGGAAAGTGCCGAAAACTTACTCGATCCTGTGTGTTAGTGTATTACACTGTAGGCTATTAGCACCTATTTCAAAACCCAACTATAACATAAATATTAGGATCTATTAATACTGCTGTTTAGCGACTAAACGAGCTGGTGAACTTCTAAGGACATGACCTACAGTTTTTGGTAAACTGGGCTTCAATCCACTGTGTTCAATGGACTTCGGTACGACTTGAACCCGTGACTACGCGCACAAAGAAGGGATTTAGCCAGGATTTTGAGTTTAAAGTCAAAATTGGGAGGGTGTAAGTGGAGTTCTGCACGGCCACGGTCTCTATCAATTTTTGACTGTATTGTTTAAGTTAGGGGTGCTCTCGAGGATTTGTGGGTGACGCCCCCACAAGAGGTCTGGCGGTAACACTGACAGAAAGCGAGCGCTCTAACATCTTGCTCATTCCGAGGTCTCACGGACTATAAAGCCAAACAGAAAGCCAATAGTATATTTTATTGCAGCCCCCATGTAAACAATAGGTGTTATTATTTTCAAATTTTAGTCAATTGATCTTCATAAATTTTCTTTCTGCTAGAATATAATTAATATTACAAGTGTTTTAACGGTATAGATATAAGCTTAGTACTAAGTTTAGAGAAAAATCTTAAGAAAATTGAATGAAATTGAACTAACTGGTAGGATTTATAATTTACAAATAACTTACTTTTATTTCGAGCCTTGAATGCATTCAATCACTGTATCTTGGTTTTACATTGGAACAGAAAGTACTCGAGGGAGCATACTGTGCCCTTACCTTTTTCATCTTGGATTTGACGCACCATTTTATTAATGGGAGCTCATTTCTTTACTTTCAATAGTTAATCGCCGCCACTACAAGGTGCAAGCATTCCTTTACCTTTTCTATGCCACTTCGAACACTGGTTTGAGTGTATTGTACTATTTTTGGCATATATTCCTTACAATTTTCAACATTGGCATTGTGTGACCTTTTCTCTGTTTGCTAGTGTTTCCCACGAGACGAGACGAGGAAAAACTTCAGGCAACCTCGTTCCGTCTTGTCTTGAAGACTGACGCGTGTATACACGGAAAATGTCTGTTTCAAAATGCATTAAAATCAGTGGTTTTTGAACAGTTTTAAAATTTCAGGAAGTAGTAAGTAATAAGTAACATTAAACACTTTTTGTTGCAGTAATCTGAAATGAGATACTAATCTTTAAAATCGGCCCTCTCTCCCTCTCTGTATAGACCTGTGTGTGTGTGTTTGTGGGGGGGGGGGAACTGCATGCATCATCTGCAGTGTAGTCCACGAGACCAGACTTGAGGTTGTCTTGTGTCTCGTTTCGTGTCTTGGAAAATGTTTGTTTGTCCCATCTCGTTTTGACAAGATACGGGAAATTGTTCGTGAGCACTGCTACTGTTTGCCTCATTTTAATTGTGGGTTAGGCCCTATCTGTGAATTCTTCCTAGGCCCTAGCCAACTACTTGTCGCATTCATTCCCTTTCCTATTGCGCCCTGAGCCTTAGGTGTCTAAAGGTAATAATTAAATTAATTCGTTCTCATGTCTAATAAATAATACCACGTAATTGGACAAGCTACAGGCTGTTTAACTACACGTTCCTAGTAACTCAAATAATTTTGAAGTTCATACGTTGTTACATGTTCCAGAGACCGTATATGTTCGTGAATAAGCAAGAACTTTGTAAGCGACCGAATTGCAAGTGATTTTAGCACTGCCCTTATGAACAGTAAGAAAAAAACAGAATAATTCTGACAACGATCCAAGTATAGTGATGTAATGCCGTTCTAATATATCTGCACATTGAACTACATATTTTGTGAGACGAATAGACTGGTACTACCGAGCGGCCGTGGGTCAGTTGTAGAGCGTTGGCTTAACATTCGGGAGATTCCCAGCGGCCAACCAATCCTGACTGAGGTTTTTCCTGTCACCAGGCAAATGCCGGGATGGTACAACATAGGCCCTGGCCGTCTACCTTCTACAATCGTTTCCTCACCCTATCCCGGCCTGAGCCTCAGATGCCCAAAGACCTTAAAATAAATTCAAATGAAAAGACTGATTTTGTAGAAAAAAAAATCTTGATAAATAGAATAGTAGTTTTGCATTGTGATATGAGATGGAATACGCATTGGTTGACGTCAATAGATAACGCATCTAAATGTGCAGTTTTTTTTCCTCACACGAAAATAAGCCTATACTTCCTATGTTACTCGTGACCCGTTTCTAAATGACAACATTTAAAAAGCTTTGTAAACAAATCCCACACAGGACATTAACGTTGATAGCTGTGGTGTGCAGAATAAGGAAGACACCGACAGGAAGGTCCTGGTCAAAGAGTTCTTTATATGGACTCAACAATGTTTTATTCATTTAGATTTCGTATCAGATATTGTTTGCATTGTATGTTGATGTACATTGTTTCTCTACGATATTTAAGAGACATTATTGAAATCTATCAACACAAACTTATACAATAACAATACTTTAATAAACTTTTCTACTAAAATCTTCAAATTGCACACCTAACTTGCGTAAAGTTATTGCTCATAATTATGATGATGGTATCGTGTTGCTCAGAGAACTTTGTGATCCAGTTTCCTGGACATGGTGAACTGATACTGCTTTATATTGCCTTTAATCGAATGTGAATTATGTTCTTAAGGTACAAATGAACTCTGAAATGCGCTTTTTTTTCTCGCTGGGATATACAATTCTGTGGACTCAGGGCAATAGCGCGTCTTGACTACGAATCGGGCGGTTAGGGTTTAAATCCCGGCCAGGACGCTGGAGACTTTTCTTATAGTGTTCCCATGATTGGGGTTCTGAGGTACACTAAGCTTCCTATCAAACTGAGTACCAGTGTGTTTGGTATTCCTGGGAACATTGGGATGCATAGGCGGTCGGGCGTGGGACTGACCAACCACCTTATTTGTGCCGTTGGTCGAGAATATGTGAAGCGCTACCTCCACATCTCCATGTGCCGTTAACATTGCACAGGGGATACCTTTACATTTTTAAAGAAGCTAAAAATACAATATATATTTGTTTTAAATCACAGGAAATATTAATTTTTTTAACATATCTTACTCGTTGATGATAAAATCTTTTAGTTTTCGCTTAACATATGGAACTTTGTAATATTTCGATTTCAACACGGTGTTCTAAAATTACACCGACAAAACCACCTCACAAGATTTCTGGCATGAAAATAAGAAATAAAGTACAGACCTGAAGGTTGCACAAATGCTTCGTTTCGGCGCTATAAGCTACCGAAAGCGTGGGAAAATAAACTTTCGAGATTCATTTTCCAATCCCTTTAATAATAGAACTGAGGTGGCATAGTACCGTTAAAGACTTCAGGCGTACTCTATTCAAATATGCAAATTCCAAATTTGTGTTATAGTTGCGCAATGGATTCCCCATGAAAAACAGGTGTTCCAAGAAATTCTCTGAAGTAAAGGTGGGTCGAAATAAGCAAGAATGCGACTACTTTCCACTAAGTAAAAATAATTTGCGCCAGGTCGCCATCTCAAAAAGGCTTCCTTTGCGGGACTATATTTTAAAAATTATGCGTAGTTGCATAACTAAGGGAGTAAGATGTATTTCATGGTAAAAGCGACTCATTCCCCAGTTAGATGGCGGTGATTACGTTTATGATCTGTACTCATCCGGAAAGTAGTCCCATTCATGCTTATTTCGACCAACTATTTACTCCAGAGAATGTCTGGAAATCCTCTACTTCTTTTTTTAGGAATCCCTTCCGCATCCATTGCACAATTTTAGAATATGCATTTTTGAATAGAGCAGATTTGAAATTTTGAGGATAGTATGGCGCTACAGTTCTACTGTCAATTGTATTGGAAATATCAAGTTCTAAAATTCATTTTCCCACGCTTTCAGCGGCCTATAGCACCAAAACAAAGCATTTGTGTACCCTCGATTGTCGGCTTTTTAAAAATTATTTTCATGATATGAATCTCGAGAGATGTTTTTGTTGGCTATTTTGCAACACCCTGTATATAACGCTTGGTTCCGCAAACTTAGAACTTTTAGATACCGGTTCTTGATAACCGGATAAATGACACCAGTATACATTTTCACATGATTACAGAGAATACAAAATTAATATTATATATTTCGGTGCATTAAATATTCTGCAGTAATGCATAATTTCTTTTCGTTCATTTCATTTTTTATGTGCGTTCGCGTGGAAATTAAATGTTAATTGGCGAGTATAGATGAATATGTATGTAAGTGACGTTGTTAGTTTTAAAAATGCTTATCTTTATATGCGACACGAAATATATGTGCCAAAAAGTGTGTCATATATTTTGTGTTATGTATAAAATAATTATTTAAAAAAAAATATCATCTGGACGGAAGTAAGCCGTAAGCAGTGTTTCTTTCAGCGAAACTGCTCTGGGTGGTATTTTAAATCTTTATAGGGATGAAAGAGGAGAGAAAGCATAACCGTCTAGAGGGAGCTACACCACGGTGGGTAACAACTAGCGAGGCCGCCTCATAATCTTCCTGAGAGAGAGAAAACAGGGTTGGATATAGAAAGCAAAGAGAGAAGTGTTTGGATTATGTTGATACTAAATTAGTGAATCGTTTCCGCATCAACTGCAAATGAAAAATCACGTTTTATATTCCACATTCATCCAACCACCACACCCATTCATTCATTTACCATAAAAGAAAACCTTGTCTATCCGGATTTGTGGGACCAAACCCGTTCCGCATAAACGAAATTCTGGATAAACCAGATTTACGATATTTTCGTGCTATAAGCAACTGCAAATACAGACATACAGTAACAAAATAGTTTGTTTTACAAAAGACAAAATTTATTTTAATCAATTGAAAACAAATACTGTAGATCACTGCACATTTACAATGTGGAGAATTAATCCGACGCGCTCACTTGTATACGATGAACAGGCATTTTGAAACTGACAAAAAAATATTCTTTCGAAAATCATTCCGGTTAAGCCAGAGTTCCGGTTAAATAAGATTTTAATGTACAAATATTAGCTATCTTTTTACCTCTCACCCCCACCCAAACACAGAGGTAATTATATGTAATAAAGAAAAAAAAATATTGAATGAAGCAGCGACAAGGCAGATGTTTTCATATATCAACTCCAGCCCTGCAAATGGAGTATTGCTGTAACAGGAGTTTTGTTCTTTAAAGTGGAATTATTAATACACTATTATTTTTATCTCGCCGTTGGTGTACGGGTAGCGTGTCTGTCTGCCAAGCAGTATTTGGTTAGGTCGAGTGTGGGCACGAACCCTGCTCCGTCCGGCCATCCTGAGTGAGGTTTTCCCTGGCTTCTCTCTTCCCTCAGGCGAATGCCGGGATTGTATCTTTTCTCAGGCCAGGGGCACTATCTTCCTCAGTCCTAGCCTCACTTAAAGGGTCGATGTGACCTCGGAGTTGGAGGCCCAAACCCCTCGTTCTGTTCTGTCCTTAATGAACGTGGAGCGGTTTTTAAAATTTTAATCAGAGGAAAAAATAACCGACGACCACCTAAATTTTCTGTTGCCTTTCCACACGAAAGCGTTTTTACACAGATTCATTGGTTGCTCCCACTTCATAAATTTTACCAAGTACATCCTAAATGTGAGGAAATGATACGGTCAAGCCTCAAACAGTCAGTTCTCTAACAAGATACGTAAATACTTAGTAATACTGTATATAGAAATATACGAACTCTTACGATGTTCTTCGGCAGAAGAATTTCTTTGTTGGTCTCCTTTCTTAAGCCAGAAATCGAACAACGGTTTTTTCATAGTTCCATTAAAACAAAATTTCAAACATTAGTTTATATCACACGACCTCACTGATAAAGAATTTAATAAGATAGCTAATAGTGTCCACTCGATTTAAAACCTAATACTTAAACGATACACCTTAGCCAATAAGCTTCCCTCACACAACCTGCAACAATTGTAATGGATTAATGGCAATGAGTAGGCTAAATGAGCAACCAATCATAAAAGACAGAAGTGCGAATGATGTATGAGGAAATTCCAGGAAAATACCGCATATTTGTTTTTACTTCCAATATACCACGTGATCAGACAAGAATTATTGCAAACTGTGACAATAAAAGACAGACACCTGTATGGTCTGAGTCTGTCATCCGTGACTCGTAACATGAGTACTGGATTGGCGGAGAAGATGCCAAAAAGTGATATTTCTTTCAACCAGAAAATTGAAAGGTCATTAGCATCTTCTCAACATGAGGCAGCGTCTTCTTATATTGAATAACATAAAAAAATAGTTGTCATCTTCCATTCGAAAGCTGTCAGTCGGAATCTGCTTATAGCGGCACAATTATGCATGTCAAATTCTCACCATCAGATAGCGGAATTACCAGTCGCTGGAAAACAGAGGGTAAAGGCGTAAGACCTATAGGGTGTTCCATTTACGCTACCTGGAAATAGTCTCTGTATCTGATACATTGAAGAAGCTAAGAAGATGCAGGTGGGCTTAAACAAAGAAAAAAAAAATCCCTTTCGGTAGGCCTACAGGCTGAGGTAGATTTCGAAGTTTCGCTGGGAGCCGGGGCTCGCCCCCCAACTTCAGTGCTTTTGAGAGGATGCGCCTCCTTCATCTTAACCAAAATCTCCCTGCAGCACTACACCACCACGGAGTACATCTTCACCCTCCCATAGTTGGCTGCGCCTCCAAAGGGAAGATTTGCCCCATTTATTGTAACCTACTCTTGGTCATACACCTTCATTGAAAATTTCGTTTCTCTACCTTCAATGATTTGGAAATTGGGATTTTGGGGCGGCCATTTTGGATCCAAGTTGACGACTTTTTGAAAGTTTTCTTATTTTGTCGTGACCTACTTGTGATAGTACAAATTCAAGTAAAATTTCATTTATCCAGCTCAAACGGTGTGCAAAATGGGATTTTGGGCGGTCATTTTGGATCCAAGATGGCGACTTTTCCCAAATGTTGTGATATTTCCCTAAGCTACTCGTCATAATGCACCTTTATGCCAAATTTCGTATCTCTAGCTCAAACGGTGTGGAAAATGGATTTTTAGGTCAGCCATTTTGGATCCAAGATGGCGTCTTTGAACTCATTAGGTAACATTTTCATAATCAAAAAGTGATGTTGTACCTTTATGCCAAATTTGATTTCAATAGCCCCAGCGGTTTAGGCTGTGTATTCTATACAACAATGGGTTCGGCGGCCATTTTGGATCGAAGATGGCGACCGATTTTGCTCATTAACGAACTTAACCGAGCTATTAAGCCTAGAAACAACATATAAAGATTTGGTTCAAATATCTTCAAAATTATGGCCGCTAGCGTGTTAATAAATATATATATATATATATATATATATATATATACTTTTATATCGTACCGATCTCAATAGGTATATTTTCTTCGAAATCTACCTAATAAAAACTCAATGTTTTCTGTTTCTCTCCTTTATTCCCCCCCCCTCTGTGTTTCAGATGCACACATTTGTTGTCATACATAATCAAGTAAATAAATATTTATTCGTTTCCACTGTACGTGCAATTTATATTGGAGTCAAATAAAGGTAACGACAAAAACATGTGAGTGTGTTAACAGAATAAAATGTACTAGGGCGCAAGTGGAATAATAAATTACATAAGAAATAATGTAATATCAATATATTACACAAATTTATGCTACTTTTGTTATAGAAACAAAACTAATTTTGCTTGGTGTTTTGTTTGAAATTATTTATCTTATTTTTAGAGCATCGTAGTTGTTAATGGCAGCTATCCGAACCATCAAATTAATAAGTAAAAACACAGATCCAGATTTACGGGTTTGCTTAAACACAGGTCCACGGACAGCCATAGATGTAAGGAGGGGTGGGAAAGACATCTTTAACAAATCGATGTATGTAATACCGGTAGTGTAAAATAAGATTTATAGGTAAGAAAGGCTACAGAGAACTTAGGGAAGGCCCGAACCACCTTCCTTTCCACTGTTTTGGGCTTGTTTTGACATATTAAGATATGTAATTTATAATTAGGAGAGTACGTAATTTATGAGTTAATTATCTGGAATAGGACGACATCAAAACCAGACAACAATGCTCTTTCGTTATTCAGAAAAGAGTGAAGTGTCAAAGTAGTAGTCAGAGTTTCCCTGAAGTAACCAATAAGTGACTCTCATAAAATATGTTCACATAGGTAGAGATAACATAAGAATTAAAGAAATGGATGTCCTGGATTTCACCTCCTAAACGATTTGAAATCCTGCTTCATTGGTATATTTTCTTATCGATTTTTTAATTTTATTCCAACACATGAAAAATAAAACCTTTGGTTTCATCCTTACCAGTGCCGTAAGTTGTTGGGGGGCAGGGGGTAACCAACCGCCCCCGTTTAAGCTTCCTGCCGGGGCCACTTCAAAGTAAAACTTTCTTACTCCATATGATACGATACGACCGTGAATGTATAAATAAAGCATGGAATGTGTTCACCACATCACCCATAAATATAAATAAATAAGTCTGTTAAATGAAACTAAAATGTGATCTGTCCTCATTTAAGTAAAAAGTCTTCTATTAGGGCCCCCAGAAATTATATATATTTCTGAAGGCTTTAAGTTGTGTCAAATATTCTCCACTCAATGAACTTGTGAAGTATGGAATGGACCCTCTATACCCTTTCCAAAAGAACTGAAAATAATTTAAGGTACTGTTGCTGCCCCATCATCTGAACAAAATATATATCCCTAAGATGTAGTATAAATTCAATTTAGGCCCTACTTCAGTAAACTCCCAACTGGGACCCCTAGAAGTAATAAACATGTTTAATAAGGTTTTAAACTGCGTCAAATATGGGCCCCACAATTTAACTTGTAATAAATGATAAATGTAACTTGAAATAATAAATTTTATGTCCCGAGAAAAATAACCGGGGTGCTACTTGTCACGAAAGAACGTTAATATATAAACTACGTGTATTTTTCTAAGGAGGGGGGGGGGTATTAATCCTTGCCTCCCCCAGGGAAGTTTCAATTTACGGCGCTAATCCTTATCTCCTTGCCTGAAGGAGTCAATTCGCAGATTGCATAGGGAAATGTTGAGGAGCCCGCAGTCTGTATTCTTGCCCAGATCTAAACATATTTGATACTTTGATATGAAAATATTAGGGAGACAACTTCTCCTTTTTGGTCAAAGAATCAACAAACAAGCCGAAAGCCGAGTGATGTTCTGCATTGTTATCAAGTAAAAAGCAGAGAAGGTAGTGTGTCATTGCTGGGAAGAAAAAGAAACGGAGAGAAAGACAGCAAAATACAAGTGAAAACTAGAAATGTTGATCAATATTACAAAGAGCAAAGTATACTTTGATTAGCGATTATCA
>JAGDQP010000124.1:0-116136 GCA_022664845.1 Lepisma saccharinum
TATATATATATATATATATATATATATATATATTAATGATTTGTTATTAAAGACTTATTTATCCTAAAAAATACTAGCCTGCACCGCGGCTGGTTTTAGCTGGTTACAGAACACTTTAGGATTTGGGCCACAAAATATTAGGTGGAGAAAAAGTATGAACACCAAAATAACCCGAAAAGAATACTAAGTAAGTTAAAAAATGATTTTAAAAAACACGCTTTTTTAAGCAAAGAAAAATGGACTAAAATTTAGAAAATAATAAACTTATAAATCGGAAAATAAAAGAGTGTGTGCTCTTAGATATTGTGATTTTATGATAAGGTAAGCAATAGCACCAACACTTTTATTTTCCGATTCATAAATATATTATTCTTTTTTACTTTTTAGTCCATTTTTCTTTGCTTAAAATAGCGTGTTTTTTAAAATCCTTTTTTATTCTTTTACTTGTTTCCAATATTTCCATTTGACTTTATTTCATACGGTACTACTTTATGCTATAACTGTAATTGTTTCTATATTCATGATTGACTATAAACGAAATAGCTAATAACCTTGTTCTGCCATGCAAAACAAGAGGTAAAGTGAATTAAAGAAGGACGAAAGACATTCTATATTCTAATTAACAAGAAGGAAAACTATTGGAGATATTTTTGAATATCTTCGACTACTTTCACAGATAGCCCTCGATATATTTAACTAATTTTCAGTCAAATACATTATACGTTAATGAAGCAAATATATATTTAAAATTTATCCTGGTAAATTTTACACTTAATTGAAGCAGCAATGTATTGTACAGAGTAAGTAACATTTATATGTAATTTTAACTATTGCACTTCTTGTTCAAAATTAGATTGCTATTATTTTATTACAAAGAGTGAGACTCTGCGTTCAAATTGGCTCATTTTCCAGAGCATACTTTCTCACAATGTATGATTATCAAAACTGAAAAACCTCTCTGGAAATTTAGCTTATGAATAATCACCACGGTAATTACAAAAATTTGCATCAGAAACTCGGTAATTTACAACATCCTACGATGATCATCTGAGGCAGCATGAATGAAAGAAACTATTACATCATTCCTTTGAAAATATCAGCTAATCCTTCCTTCCCCTCCGCCTCTTATACTGTTTCCACGTATTGTTCTGTACCAGGATTGTCTCGATTGATCACTCAACTAGAGCAGGGCAAAGTTAATTTGAGGGCGCTTCAAGACATTCACATAGAAGGAAAGGAAAAGTTCCCATACTTCGTGAAAATGGTGCAGGAGAGGAGCGAGTAACAGGTTGAAGCAACGACTTAAGTGAAGACAATGAAGGTTTAACCTTTCTACATGTTAGTCAGATTCTCAGGTATATCTCAGCTACTCTGCCGTATACGAAGTGCTTTAGTTGCTCACGGTTCAAACCAGTAACTGATTTGCAGTGCATGGTTCAACTAGTGATTAGGAGTACTCAAGGCGTAAATCATGTGAAAGTGACATCATTTATGCTCTTACGTAATACCATGCTACCCAAATACCATTAAAATATGTAGAAGTGGAGAAGTTAAATACCATATGTTCTCTTGAGATGTCCTTATACTGTAAAGACTTTCCACTGATGACTTCCCGTGTGAGTTGAATCACCATACTTATACATGGAAAGGATACGTATTGATCATGTTCTTTGAGAAACTTTTTCATGTTAATATTTATTTCATTGTAATCCTACGTTCAACGGGTGTATTTGATTAACCTCATTGAGAAGGTATAGAGGAAGAGAGGCGAAGTAATGCTCTTTACTAGAATATATACGAGGGATCTTCAATAACAACTTGTACTTGCCCAATTGAATTAGTCCAAGAGCAATAACACTAGGAAGAGCTCGCACTCTCTACATATACTATTCGCATATCAATTTACGTAATTTTTCTTATCGTTAGGTGCACCCCTTGGTGGCATTTCACTAGAACTTCTAATTTTGTAATAGTATTTCACTAAACAGTAATCAATTACAGTTTTGTTAAATTACTGTACATAAAATACTGATAACTGATTGGTCTTTCGTTCTAAATATATAACAATAGCAAATCATAAGAATTTTGAAAGAAACAATATATTTCCCATATATTTAATATGATCTAGGCTTCAGTAGAAGTCGTATGCAGATCTTTCAATTTCTACTCTTAGAACAGAACGGGACTTGACGGCCTAAGGCCATAACAGGACTTAGTAACTTGTAAACTGGGTCTAACGTATGCTACTTTCCCGGCTCACGTGCGTGAGCTGGTTTTCGTTAAACGGTACTTTGTTTGTAGGTCAGCTTATATTGGATCTTTAGGTTTTGATGTCACCCAACTATCGAGATATAGATGTTTCCATGCTCCGCCATTTTCATGACCTGTTTTCGTTAAACGGTAGCTTGTTTGTAGGTCAGCTCATCTTAGATTTTTAGGTTTTGATGACACCCAACTTTGGTGATCGAGACCAGCCATTTTGAATACACGTTTGCTTGGTAGGACTTAAGTTTGCTTGTTTGGGACAGCATGTGTTTACGTGTTTATTAGAGATAATGTCATTAAATTAGTTTAAATGAGTATAATTAGAACGTAAGAAATTTTCTTATGATGATGGTGCCCCCTGAGGACCGTTTGTAGGTTCGTCACTGCTTTTAAATAGGAATATGAAGTTATTTTATATGCTAAACGTTAGTAAAAGAATTTCGAAACATAAATCCCCTCAGATTTTTTTTATGTACGTTCATGGTTTTAAAATTGGAATAGTAAGGTATTTTCAAGTTAAACAGTTACAGAAGACAAATGAAAGCATTTTATTATGAGAAAAGAGTTTCTCCTAGGCTAAGTATATAATAATAATAATAATAATTCACAACCATATTGAGTCCACTACTGGATGAGGTGGTCTACTGCTCGAACGTTAAGCAAACGTGTTCAAAAAGAGAGCCGATGCTCTTAACTATGATTGACACTATCTGTTATTTACAACAGCTCGCCAGTTGTCCTCAGGAAGCTGAGTAAACACTAAACACATCGGAAATTAAGCCCGGGACCGTTCGCACTAAAGTTGAGCGTGCTACTAACCAGGTTACGCAGGAGGCTCAAGCTAAGTATATAATAAATAAACCTAAGATTTTAAACATGAAGTGAACTC
The DNA here is from genome assembly GCA_022664845.1 of Lepisma saccharinum. Classification (NCBI taxonomy): domain Eukaryota; kingdom Metazoa; phylum Arthropoda; class Insecta; order Zygentoma; family Lepismatidae; genus Lepisma; species Lepisma saccharinum. The sequence continues at coordinate 3,155 of JAGDQP010000124.1, forward strand.
TCTAAGACTTTTATTCAGGATTGCTAAACAAATTGTGGAAGAAGCCCATGAAATCTTTTTCTATGTGTGTCCCTGGTTTTAAAATTGTAATATTAAATTAGTTTTAACTTAAACATTTATAGCAGACAAATGAAAGCATTTTATTATGAAAAAGAGGCCCTCCTAGGCTAAATATATAATAATAATAATAATAATTCACAGCCAAATTCAATCCACTACTGGATGAGGTTGTCTACTGTTCGAACGTTATGCAAACGTGTTCAAAAAGGAGAGCCCAAACTTTTAACTGTGATTGCCACTGTCTTTTATTTACATCAGCTCGCAAGTTGTCCTGAGGATGCTGAGTACCTTTCGGGAATTTAACCCGGGACCGCTAGCACTGAAGTAGAGCGTGCTACCAACTAGGTTACGCAGGAGGCTCAAGCTGAGTATTTAATAAATAATAAACCTAAATAATTTTGAACATGAAGTGAGCCCTCTAAGACTTTTTATTAATGCTTGCTAAACAAATTATAAATAATTTTGAAAAATAGTAGCCATCGTAAAAGGAAAAAAGAAAATATCTTTAAACATGTTACCTGAGACACAGAAATATCTACTCTTCACCGATAAACTGAAACTGAAATAAAGACGTTGTTTACTAACGGTTAACGTACTTTTTGCAAGTGCATTTGGTTACTGGGAAGTCAATTTCCAGAAAAATTGTCGCGTATTTGAAGATAATCCGTTTTGGTGAAAAGAGCAGAATTTATTTATAGTGTACATAACTCTCCTAATGTAACTAGTTATGTTCCTTGAGACTGATTATAGGTAATGGAATAGTATCAAAAGACAGGTGCGTGTGGAATCTCTCGTTCAGAAGAAATCGTTTCTCGGTGAAATAGAGGAAGTTATCTGTTCTTAAAAGTGTAGATATTTATGGTATGCGAATGATATGAGACTCACATTAACGGATTGAGATCAAAAGACCTGGTGCATGCATGCGTGCAGAATTTCTCGTCTTTTGTAACAATTGTTTGAACTTAATAAAATTTATGCTTACGTGAGGTATTTCCAGTTCTGTGTAACCGTTTAGGACTTGAATTATGAAAATTTTAAAGGAAATACCCATTCTGAGCCTAGACGTTTCGATGAAAGTTGAAAATCTGAAATAAATGTCGTGTTGACTTAAATAAATAAAAACCTGACACATTCTTACCACTACATCATTTCACTGTTACTGACTATGATCGGTATGGTGAAGCTGTTTAAGACAGAGAAATATTGAAAGAAACTTCCATATCTTTTAAAGGTAGGATCAATTAGAAATGATTTAATTAAAATTTCTCTTTTAAGTTTCAGGTAGCATTGAGCAAGCAAATAACACAACAGCAGTAGCATTAAATGAGAATTTTATTTTACAGCTGACTATGATGAATTTAATTAATTAATTTTGTTTTAGCCTCTAGACACTGTCGTTTTGATTTAGTCAATAATTTTCAAGAGAAATTCATCGTAAATGAAACATGTTACGGATATTATTTGAAGGTTTCATTAACAGGAAAAAGAAACTTGTTTTACCTTTTCAAATCTAATAATGAACCGTACATGACATAAGAATTCAAAGAAAAACATCTAGCTTGATGAAATGTCAGTACTTGACATACCGCCAGAACGTGAGAGGTGGACTAACTGCAGAAAAAAAGATAAAGTATCTCATTTGATGTCACAGCTTTATAGATAGGCGTGGCTAATAATTAGGCAAAGTATGTAATTCGTTATGAAGAAGGCATGAAACAAAAATAAAATGGTTGAACCTTAGCGTTCGGTGAAAGTTGTTTGTAAATTTTGAAAGAATTTAGCATTTACTTTAGCTACCTTAAAAGAACTGGAGATTTCTAGTAATTTTTTACTGATTTTGTGTTCGTTGGTTTGTGCTAGTGTTAAGAATTAAATGAAGAACTCTCTACTACTATTATTTATTTAAGCATAAGGGAAACTAGCTTTTAGATATGATGACTACATACGTTTTGCATATTATTTTTCTTCGGTTCTAGTATGTTTGAGAAAACGACGCCTTGAGCATGAAAATGTGAGACAGAAAACTTTGGAGATTAACTTATATTTCACTGTGAATGAATGAACAGATTTTAATATTCTTCTTCTTATTTCTCCTTTAATTAGATTGTATGCAGTTGGAGACATCTTACCGTAAACTTTTGTACGCATAAAATCGGACTAGGTGAATTCCACAGTTATTATCATCAACATGAACGGCAGTGCATGAGCCAAGTTCTTCACGTCAGAAAACGTCAGCACTGCCAGAAGCATGTTATACAGGAACAAGAGTTTATGGCAAAATCGACGATTGGGGGCCTCGTAAAAAAAAGATGTTAAAGATAGGAATATGAGCTTTTGCCGCTAAGGAGATATGGTAAATGTGTACAGATGTGCAAAATTTCATATTCCTATCTCAAACTATGTTCTAATTGTGGACCCCTGAAATTGCACATTTTAGGCTAACTGACTCACTCACTGACTGACTGACTGACTGACTGGCTGACTCAGCATATTGTTTAGGGTGTTTGGAGTAAGCTAGAAACAAGAAATTTGGTATGAAGGTAGAGGATGATAAGTAGATAAAGGAAAAATTCCGACATTTTGAAAAGGTCTCCATCTTGGATTCAAAATGGCCGCCAACCCTAAAATTTTAAAGAAGACAGCCTAAACGGCTGCCGCTAGAATAATGAAATTTAGTTTGACAGTACAACATTATTAGTAGATTGTGAAAATATTACAAAATATCTCTAAAGACGCCATCTTGGATCCAAAATGGCGGACGTCATAAATCCATTTTCCACACTGCTTGAGCCAGAGATACGAAATTTGACATAATGATGTATTATCAAGAGTAGTTTAGGAAAGCATAACAACGTTTTAAAAAAGTCACCGTCTTTGATTCAAAATGGCAGCTGAAATACCATTTTTCACATCGTTCGAGATAGAAAAATGAGATTTGGTATGACAGTGTATCATCACGAGTATGTCACGAAAATATAAGATAACGTTAAAAATGTGTACACCTTTTATCCAAAATGCTTGCCTAAGCCCCACTTTATAACGACTGAAGCTAGAGAAACGAAATTTGGTATGAAGGTGTACCATCACAAAAATGTTTCAATAAATCGATCAAACCACCGCTATGAGGGTGCAGCCCCCGAGGGGATATGGAAAAGGTTTGCACAGCATGGGGCGCTGCCCCCAGAAAGTCTGATTACAATAAAGGGGCCGTAGCCCTAAAAATTTGAAGTTGGGGCGCACACGGAATTCTGGGACAGCACACCCAGCGAGGCGAACCCAGTATATATATACACGTATAAAAAGCTGTGAAATCCGAGCAAAACACCAGATGATGTTCGAGGGTTAGGGTTGGTGGTGGTGGATTTTAGGGCCGCCAGCAGGAAGCAAATTTGCTGTATCATCACAAGTAGGTTACAATAAATATGGCAAAGCTTCCCTATGTTTCAATAAATATGGCATTCCTATGGGTGGTGGGTATGGGGAAAGATATGCAACATGGAAGCATAGTGTCCTGGAGAGTGGTTACGGTAAAGGGGCGTAAGTACCCAAAAACTCGAAGTTGGGGGCGGGGACCTAAACGAGGCCGAGCGAGCGAGTATATATATTATACACTTACAAAAAGCTGTGAAATCCGAGCAAAAACACCAGAGGTGCAAAAAGTGGAGCCAAGTTCTTTAGCCCTAAAAAGGTGTGAAATGGGAGACGGATGGGCCAAGTTCCTTGGTGACAGCATGTAGCAGGAACAAAGGAACTAGGCGCGAGGTGGCAAGGTTCATGATCCTCAAGCTATAAGGGTGGTGGGGATCCTAAAACCCACTACGTCCACCGCCACCAACCCTAAGGCTGTTGCCAGCTCGCGCCAAGTTCCTTTGTTCCTGTTGCATGCTGTCACCAAGGAACTTGGCCCTTCCGTCTCCCATTCCACACCTTTTAGGGCTAAAGAACTTGGCTCAGCTTTTTGTACCTCTGGTGTTTTTGTTCGGATTATTATTTTACATTGTAATTTTACTTATTTAAAGAAAGATGTTTTAGCCTGTTATTAAGAAACCTTAACGTTTTTTGTTAGCTGTAGGCCTAAAATATTAAAATGTCATTGATAAACATTTTAGTGTTTAGGTTGTACATATGAACGTTGTTCACATCGTTTCATTTTACGCCGTAAAGCGTCCCGCCCGGCACTGATGCCGTTTCATTTCGCGCACCGCAGCGCTGCCGTTCCGTTTCTCTCCTTAAAGTATCCCGCCCGGCACCGTTGCCATTTCAGTTTTCGCGTGCAAAGCCTCCCGTTCCTCTACCGTTGTCGTTGCGTTTTGCGCCCTAAAATGTCCCGTTTCGGTACCGCTGCTGTTCCGTTTCGCGCCCGTAAAGCTTCCCGTCCCGGTACCGCTGCCGCTTTATCCGAGCTGCACATTATACCCGCCAAGCAATGTGTCTTTAACGCTTACAATTTTTATAAATTGCATATGATTTTAACTACTAGTATTATCTTCTAAGTTAAATAAATATGTGATAGTCTAAAAATTATATAGTTCCATCTAAAAAGAAAGGTGGATAGTATGAGATTCCTTATAGGAGATGATAGTATAATTAATATATTCCGGCAATGTTTATCAACACCTAGTAGAAATAAACTATTATCAGTCAATAAGAAGTGTAATTGTGAAAATGAAACAAATTTAAGTGAAGATTCTATAAAAATAGCATTTAAATTATGGAACGCTCGGTATATTTTTCTCTAAGAATTGTGCGCTGCATCTAGATTTGAATAATCATGAGTGTTCTAACTTCAATCGTTAAACATTAGAATTTTTACATCAGAACTATTAAATTCACTTTCAACAAAAATTGAAGTGTATGCAGTATTTAAGAGTTTCCATTCTGATTTAAATAATGGTTGGATTAAGTTCTTTCCAACATTTGAATGTCTTATTAGTGAATCAGAAAACTTAACCTTCTTCTGTACCTTATTTTTAGAATAGGACATTAATAATGGTTGGTTATCTAGTAATACAATAATTAAAGAACCGTGTAAACAATGAAGATAAATATTAATTTTCTTAATGAAACAATAAATGTACATCAATTATTACAATAAGTAATTCAAAATGTATATAACTTTTATAATTAAAAGGAAGTGAAATAGATAAATAATTAAATCAGATATTTTTCTCTTTACTTGTACATTTAAATTTAAATAATATTTCATACTATTGTTTACATGTATTCATTCTTATAGAGATATTTACTAATTCTATATTACTATTACAGATAAACTAAAATATTTTTTGTTTGAACACTACCATGCAATGTGATACGGATTCAGGTGTTGATGATAGCAAGAAACCATTACCGGAAAACGTTCTTAGTCATAGTATGTCTTATTCTCAAGCCCCGAAGTGGAATGTTATTCGGATAATGAAAATTTTTCTATTCATAATGATGGTGTTCTACAAGATACTCAAGTTTCATCTAGCTCCTGTAATTGTATAAATTTAAACATCGCTCATGAGTGTATATTTAAAGCCATAGGAAACTGGAAATATAATCATGGTCCTCTAGTGCGTGCAGAATGCTTCTATAATATACTTGTGATAGAGGATCAATAGAAGAAAACAACTCCTAAAGAAGACATATATGGAAAGTGTTACTTCCTATTACCATTTTTGAAATTTATAATGTGTATCTCTTAAATAATTTGATAATTTTGAAATATTCAAATATTTCGTACGGTATTTACTTTTACTAGAACTGGATTCAGTGAAAAATAAACTGATAGAAAAGACATTAAAGCTAAACCGGACAGTGACCGAGAGTGAACGTTTATGTTAAAGACTGTGAATGTATCATGTAAGTAGTTGTTACTAAGCATTTAAATCTAAGCTACCTTCTTTTATAATTTTTCAGATTCTAAAAATTATTGTATAACTTAAAAATAAATATATTTTCATACTCTATACCTTTTCTTTAAATAATTTACTAGATGAAAGATTTAGTTTTCGTTTATATTAAAATTTTATTCGCATGCTTCTTTCTTTTTTATAATATTTTACAACTGATTTTTCAATTTCATCATTCCACATCTGTATCACTTTCTAATTGGTAATAGTTCATACACTATTCTATTTTCAACTAGGATAAACGTACGTAGATGGTAGTAAGTTAAATACTTGACATACACTGAAGCTTCTTTTAAGGTACAATATTTTTTTAAACTGATGAGTCAGCTTCACGATGAAAATGTTAAGGTATTTTATTTGAACACTGTATATCTTTTAAATTAAGTATCGTTCTTTGTAAAAGGGACTCATGAAAAAAGCTATATTATTTTCCCGTCCGTATAAACATAACATAAGTATGTTTAAGTTACCCATATTCAACTTCACCGTGTATCCATTGCAAACTAAATACCTGATGGCTTAAATAATAATTTGCATTTCTTAACTAGGGAAAGTTTTAATAATTGAAAAGGATATTTTAATATTCCTGACTGAAAACTATTCCTATCTATATGAACTAAAGCTAATTCTTTCACGATGTAATTATTTTCTTCTATATAATCAAACGCTAAAAGTGTACAACTGACCTTATTCCCGAAAATCGGCTGTTATAATCTGGAACATACTTATGTTATATATTGTGCGTTAATGAACACTGGCTAGTGAAAGACGAAATTAATCTGTATACACCTGAAAATTACAAGCTAGCTACAATATATCGTAGAAAAACTCAGTCATGGGGGAGTTGCTATTTACGTCAAATCTGATATAACTGCAAAATCTTAGATTTTAATAATTATAGTGGGGATGAAGTATTTGAGGTAACTAGTATCCTGTTTAGTACTATAAAGTTAATCCGTATATCGAACTCCTGACTCAGATGTTAGTGTGTTTATAACGCAATGGGAAAAACTTACAAAATATATTGAAAGATATAAGCATGATAAGGTTGTATATATGGGGGATATAAATAATAATGTACTAATGATACTCCCACAATATATGTATTTTGTGACACGCTTAGATCTCTAGACTATTATTATATCAATAATCAACCAACAAGCAAGAAATAATGCTTAGATAATGCTATTACTAATATGCAGAAACCTGAGTTAGCTTGCGGTACTATAGAACGTACTTATCAGATCACAGAGGCTTTCTATTACCGTTCCACGAAACGATAAAATTACGACTAAACAAATAAGTTATAGACTGTTACATGAAACTAATATTATGTTCCTAAGGGCTAAGCTAAATGAATTTGATGTACATGAAGTTTTAAGTTGCAGTAATGTATCTGAAGCTTGGAAGTTATGTGTGTGGAATGTATCTAATAGGTTGAATGAGTGTCGTCCAAGGAAGGTTAAAACTGTTAATGAGGGTATGTCAAAACAGAATAAGCTGCATGTAAATTGGTATGCGACGAAACTGTCCGAATTGAGGGAGAAAGTCATTAGATTATATTATATAGCGAAAGAAGGTAACATAACAGATAAGGAAAAATACAAAAAATAAGACATCTTTACAGAAAGGAAATTAGGTTAGCCAAAATAGAAGTTAATGAAGAATTCATATCCAATTCTCATGATAAGTGCAAAGCTGCTTGGTCTGTGATTAAAAATGAAACAGGGAATAGGCTAATAAATGTATAACTATAACTCCGGACTAATTTAACGAACATTTTATAAATAGTGCACAGCGTGCTGGATCTACCTACTATAATAACACTGACAATAGAAACCAATATAAAAACTATTTACTTAGAATATGCCAGAGAGCGATAGTTTAGTTTTTAAATGGATTGAAATTACACCTGAACAACTACTGAAAATAATTTTTAATATGTGAAACTCTCATAGTGAAGATTACTACGGATTATCTTATTTTATACTGAAGCAAATAATACATACAATTCTCTATTCTGTTACATAACTTGTTAATTAGACACTCCTTGAATGTACTTTTCCTGATTGTCTTAAAATTACCATAACTATACCTATTCATAAAAAGGAGATAGAAGCGACCTGAATAATTATTGTCCGATTTCTCGTGTACCAATATTTCTAAAGTTATTGAACAATGTATGAAAATGCAGTTGTCAAGGTACTTTGAACATAATAAAGTTTTAAATATGTCGTAATATGTATTTAGAACTGGTCTTTCCACTATAAAAGCAGTTGAATCAGTTTCCAGAAATAATGAGAGGGTACGAATCTCGCTTTTACACCTGTGTCACTCTAGTTGATTTAAGTAAAGCATTTGATATTGTCTCACATGATATTCTAACTTCTAAATTACAGTTTTATGGTATCTAGAGTAATGAACTCAATTTAATTAAATCGTATCTCACTAACAGACGTCAAATCGTTAAAATTAAGAATGTAAAGTCAGAAGAACTAATCATACAAACTGGAGTACCGCAGGGCTCGGTTCTTGGTCCTTTTCTCTTTGTTGTATATATGAATGATTTGCCTAGTTGTTTACCACATAAATCTGTTTTGTATGCTGATGATACCACCTTTATTACAAATGCAGAAAACACAGTCACTACAAGAAAAGAATGAAGAAATGATAATAGATTTCTCAAGTTGGTTTTGCATAATGAACTAACCTTGAATGCTGCAAAAACTGTTGCACTCTATTTCAATTTAAATCATGAAATTGCTAATGATAGTAATATTGAATATGTCAAACTTTTGGGTATATATATGGATGCAAAACTAAATTGAAATAGACATACTGACGAAATGTGCAAAAAACCTGCTAGAGTTTTATATCTGCTCCGATAATTAAAGATATCTGTAGGAGAAGACGTATTGATCTTTGCGTATTATGCTTTTTTCATCGCCATCTACTATATTGTAACTTATTCTTGGGAAATTCTAAAGGGGCTTTCAATGTATTTAAATGGCAAAAGAAAGCGGTTAGACGAATAAAGGGTGGTTCTGGAGTATCTTGTAAACAATTATATAGTGAATATAAAATAATGACAGTACCATCGATATTTGTATATCGGAGTTCAATGTATGTCAAAGCAAACTATGCTCAAATTACAAGACGTACCGATATCCACGACTATAATACAAGACAAATAGATAATATAGATACGCCGTATGTAAGACTAAGTAAGACGCAACATAGTTATAGGTACTCTGGGATAATATATTTTAATTTGTTACCGTTATTTATTCGAGACATGAATCAAACAAGGTTTGACAGATATATTAAAAATATAATTAAAATAGTTGTAATTTGAAACTTATATAAGGGAACATTACTAAACTACTTACATATTGTATAATCTTATATTTTATTGCTTAATTCTATATTTTATTGTATTGTTTATGACGAAGTCTATTACAACTGTAGTGGGAAGAAAAAATTGGAAACAAATCAAAATATCAATTTTAACTTTTCAACGAATGATTGTTATAAACAAAACTATCACTTTAATTTACAAAGTATCATTTATGAAACAGAATAAGATTTTAAATTTTTCATGGAAGAATAATTTTTTAAAAGGTGAATTCCTTATTTCATTTTATAATTCAGTGTTCCTTTATATAATTATACATTCAATTCAAGAGTACTTGTTACCCTAGGATATCACACTTTCGTAAAATTTTCTAAAATAGAATATCGAGTTAAAATTATCAATGTACACTTAAAAATAATTGTATATTTTGTAAACAAAAGTGTAATTTTAATTTTCAAAAGTTTAATTTTGTAAATTCAAGTATCGACTTTAAATTTTCAAAGCAAGGTTTTAAGAAAAGTGTGATTTTAATTTTCAAAAGTAAGAATTTTAATTTTATAAAGTGTATTTTGATTTTATAAACAAAAGTGAGATTTTAATTTTCGAAAGTTTAATTTTGTAAAACAAAATTTCTATTTAAAATTTTTAAAATATACTTTATAAAATAAATGTAAGAGTCAGTAAACAAAAATTAATTTTTAACATAAAAATCCAATTTAACTTTCCAAAGTACAAGTATCTAATTACAACTATGATTTTATAAAACAGAATATCAATTTCAAATTTCAAAGCATGCTTTATAAATAGTAGTATGTTTTGTAATTTTCAAAAGTTTTGATTTGTAAAACCAAATATCCACTTTAAATTTTAAAAATATAATTTTTTAAAGAAAAATTTGATTTTAACTTTCAAAAGTATGATTTTATTAAACAGAATATTAAATTTAATTTTCAAAGTAGAATTTTAGGAAATACAATATATATTTAAAATTTTCAAAGAAAGATTTTGTAAATAAAACTGCGATTTTTATTTCTAAGAGTATTATTTATAAAACAGAGCATTATATTTAATTTTTCAAAGTAGAATTTTACAAAGCTGTATATACATTTAATTTTCAAAGATAAGATTTCGTAAATAAAACAGTGATTTTAATTTTCAAAAGTATGATTTTGTAAAATACAATATCAAATTTAAATTTTCAAAGTTTGATTTAAATTTTCAAACAAAAATTTTATATAACAATAAATATTTGAAATTTCAAAAGTATTTTGTAGAAACTAATTTCAATTTTAACTTCTCAAGATAGTTTATATTAAAAAAGGAGAACTTTCTAAATAAAACTGAAATTTTTATTTTTAAAATTGATTTTTAAACCTAAATCAATTTTTACTTTTCAATGATAAATTTCTAAAAGAAAATTATAATTTTAGAAATAAAACTGTATTTATATTCTCAAAAGTAAAAATTTTATAAAACAGAATATTTATTTAAAATTCTAAAAGTATAATTTTGTAAAACAGTTTTTTAAAGTATTATTTTAATTTACAAAACGAAAATTTTATAAAGCACAGTGTTTACTTTAAATTAGAAAAGTAATATTTTGTAAAACATAATTTCAATTTTAACTTTTCAAACTAAATTTTATAACATAAAAGTAAAACTTTAAAACTGAACTAATTTTTATTTTCAAAAGTATAATTTTCTACAATGTAAATCAATTTTTACTTTTCAATCCTTAATTTCTAAAGGAAAAGTGTAATTTTATAAATAAAATTGTAAATTTATATTTTCAAAAGTAAAATATTTATAAAGCAAAATATTTATTTCAAAATTTATTTATATTATTTTGTGAAACAGAATTTCAATTTAACTTTTCAGACTAGATTTTATAAAATGAAAGTAAAACTATAAATAAAACTGTAATTTAAATTTTTAAAAGTATGATTTTCTATAACGGAATATCAATTTTAACATTTCAATGTATACTTTCTAAACAAAATTATAATTTTACAAAGAAAACTTTGAATTTTTTTCTTCAAAACTAAAATTTTATAAAACAGAATATTTATTTTTTAAAACCGAAATTGAATTTTAACTTCTTAAACTACAATTTGTAAAATAAAAGTAAAACTTTGTAAATAAAATATAATTTTAATTTTAAAAAATATGATTTTCTACGACGGAATATCAATTTTAACTTTTGATGTCTGCTAATTTACCTTTTCAAAGTAAGATGTTCTAAATAAAATTATAATAATTTACAAAAATCTACTTTAAAATTTAAAAATTAATATTTTTTATATAACCATAGTACTCTCTCTAAGTCATACTTTTATTTTTAGTAACACAGCTTCTAAACATAAAAGTACGAATTTATAAAGAAGTTCAGCAAATAATATTTCCAACCTTATTTTCTACATAAACGTTTAATTTTATAAAGAAAACTGTTTATTTATTTAAAGTATGATTTTCTAAATAAGATTTTAATTTCATTTCTCAAAGTATACTTTTCTAAAAACGTAACGCATTATTATTATTTTAAACTAAAATTAAAATGTTCTTTAAAATAGAGTATTCCGTATTTCTATTGTAAACTATTTTAATTTTAAGGTAAATAAAAATAATTAGGTATTTATTTATAAGAAATTTATTTCTTACTTAGGAAAAGTAATAAAAGTGAAAATCTATCTTTACACTTTAATTTTAAAGTTATTATCTGATACTTCATTCACAGATTGTAACCTTTTCCAGTACTGGAGTGGTAAGCAATTTCTTAATGCACAAGCATTGGCTTGTTTAGGAACATGATCAGTACAACTTTTTACCTCAATATTAAATTTTAATGTTCCAAGTGAAGGACATCCTTCAACATCCAAGTCTTTTATATTTCTCAAACGAAACAATTTACGAATCCACTCTGCTTTTTCTTTAGCTTTATAAAGAAATACAGCATTAAATTTGCACAGTTAAGCAATTACTCTCCGAATAAGAGATATAGTAGATCCATTTGAATTATCTATGCTAATCCATGGACGTTTTCAGTTAACCATACACATTGCTTTTGATAACCTATTCCAAATTCAGTTATTTCAAAGAGAAGTTTACTCATAGCATGTAAAATTACACTATCATCACTTGTAAGAATACAAAATTCACGTGTAATAAACTCATGAGGTGAAATTTAAAAAATGTATGTCTATAATATATTCTTTTGAAGAACCTGGACTTTTCATGGGAGCAAATTGTTCTTGAATAATTGTAGGAATTAACCATGCCACAAATTTCGTGTCAGGAACGAGTAATTTACATTTCTTGAAAATTGAGTTCATTCCAATAGTAAAATGACCATGTTTCTATTAGATCTCATAATATTCCACAAACGTTTTATGATCATTTACTTGATTCAGCAAATGTTTCGTTATTAGAGATCCTGTGTTCCACTCATATAAACATTCATGTGTGATATTTAAAGTGCACCCACTACACTTGATCGGCTTTACTTTTAAATATGATTTCACTGTTTCTAAAATACAAAAGTCAGAAATATACAGACCATTGCAAGGGGTACACTTCGTCATCTTTTATCTTTCTTCACTAAGCTTCAGCACCATATAAAATATATTTAGAAATAAGTTTCTCTCTTACCTCTTCTACCTTTCGCCGAAGTAAGTTCCGCAAACCACATTGAAAAATTACTACACCAGAATTTTCATGATTTTTTAAATATTCGTTATATATCGGTATAAAGTTACTTGGTTCAAGTACTGCGTTCCCCATACGATCATTAAAAAATTCAGCACGCTTCTCTTCATTCAAATCCCAGCTAACACAGGCATGTGCTAACTGATTATGTTAAAAATCACGCTGTACACACGAGGAAACTTTAAATATTTCTCCAATTGTCTATAACCTCCTAAGCACATAATTCCTCAGTAATATTATTTCTGCACTGATAAGGCGAAATAACAGATTTTCCATCACTTTTACAATAAACAGTTTCATGAACATTTTCACTTACGTTTTAGGAATCTTTCAGTCACTGTAGATTCAATTTTACATTGACCACTATCAATAAATGTAACTTTAGGTTTACAATATTTCTCACAAGTGTGTGAAGAATCACTTAAACGTTCACTGTTTTCACTACTGAAAAATTAACATTTAGACGTAAACTTAATTGTTTTTATCCCGTTCACAATTTCCTCTGAGTCACTAGACATTCCGGTGTTCAGATCAACACGTAACTATGTTATATATCATTATTATTATTGTTATTATTTCCTCTCGAGTTAGTATATGTAGTATTTTTCTTTCTTTTAGTAATCACTTTATGAATGTAATAGTATATATTTCTTCACTTTTAATTGTAGTTGATATTGTATGATTTTAGTGTCCATTTTTGTTTGTTATGTAGCGTTTAATTATTCATTTTGTAGTGTTGAATTATTTATATCACGTGAATTTTATATAGAATGTTCAAATGGTTGAGTGGAAGAAAAGGTTATGCCTTAACTCCGCCATTTAAAAGAATAATAAATGAAAATAAAACAATATTCATTTCCACTTTCAAGTCTATTCAGTACTTCTGATGTAGGACAAGTAAATTTAAAGTCTGTTAATGTATTCGCAGCACGCTCCATTTCTTCTAGAGTAGAAATAAAACTGTCTATGCAGTAAGACTGATCACCAAAACTCTCTTTCTAAACTCATCACACTCTGAAATTATATTACCTTTTACACTTAGTCAAATCATCTACGCACGTACACCAAATTTGTCCTTTAATAGTAATTCTTCACGGTGTTGCACTATTCTGTTTCCCAGTAGATAACGAAGTCCGTATTCATAGTTTGCCTTGAAATTGTTTGCTCAAGGACGAGTATTTACATATTACTCTCTCTTATGTTCTTATATTTACTAGCACTAGATAAACAATATCATTTAAATATTGTAAACGATTCTCTTCACTTAACGGAGATCCAGGAATTAGGTATCGCATGCACTGATGTTCACTTCTCTTCTTCCAAAATCTGCATAAAGGACAAAGAATTTCCTTCGTGTCCCAATTACGAATGGATTTTAGTATGCACGGTTGATCTACTTATTTCGAACGGCATCCACAGGAGGGCTTCTCACTTACTACAGCTGTAGCTACCGTGGTATTAACGTTCTGTGCCATGGCTATAAAACACCTTGGCTAAAAGAATTTATAGCAAGCTGATGACCTACTTTTCAGAATGTTCAAGAAGGAAATCTGTTATGCAAAAAGGTCAGCGAATATTTAATGATATGAGAAAAATAATAATATTCTAGAAAGTTCATGTTCTAGCATGTTCCAAGACAAAAATAAAAGATGGTCAAGAACCAGTTACAGAAACTTCTAGCATAACCGTTACTTTACCCTCTATTACATGGAAATACAACGAAATTAAAATACGTCATCACCTAAAGAAAATTCCACGAGCATCCAAGATGCGAGACCGCAAAATAGGTTGCGTAAGCTTAGAAAGATCTCGAACGGTCAATGACCTTAAACGTCATCATACCGTTAGCTATGAGGTCACTGACCTAAAAAGAGGGTCAAGTACCGTTAGGTCTTAAAGTAGAAAAAAGTCCCGTTATGCTCTAAAATAGAAACTGAAAGCTCTGCATACGACTTCTACTGGCTTCTCTGCAATAGAGCTAAAATAACAGAAAAAAATTATAGTATATATCTCTTCACAATTACCATAGAACACTGACCTAAAATCTATGGTGTTTGAAATATTCTCGCTAAGTACGCAAAGTATGTTTTTTATGTTGCAAAACATTTTGATCTCTTATTCAAAAATATCAGTTGTCATGAAAGACCAACGATGTTGCTTAAAAGCTTCATCCAATTGTAAAGCTATAGAACACAGTGATTATTTTAGAATTAGTATATTCATAAAGCAGAGAAGTGAACATCAAAAGATTCAAGAATCAAGTTTGACGCAGCTGATTAAATAATTAATGTTGTACTGATGTCATAGAAAATGCACATGTATGTTTATGGTAGTTAACTGCATTCATTTACGTGTTATATAATAGTGTACTAACATAATAAATAAGTAGGTATTTTTAATTTATGTGCATATTTGTCTATTTAAAAATGAAAGTGATGTGTTTGTGTTTGCATCACGCCAAAACTTCTTGACCGATTGGATCGCCATCTTGAATTCAAAATGACAACCCAAAAACGATTTTCCATACCATTCGAGCTAGAGGAATGAAATTTGGTATCAAGGGCAGTTTCATAAAATATTAAAATATTTTGAAAAAATAGCCATCTTGGATTTAAACTTACCGCCAGAAAATAGAACGCAGCTGCAGTACGGTATGGGGGCAGACATTTATTCACTACACACCAACGGGCGGGCAAATCAGCTAATTTTGAATAAAATCGTCCACTTAAGATGAAAACAGGAGACGTGTCCACTTTCTCAAACATGTTTTCGTACACGTTAATCTTCACTCAATATACGTGTAATAGAATCCAAAACTTAAAGTACATTGAAAGACAACCACCGAAAGAATTATGTAATTTATAAAGTTTCTTTGTTGATAAACTAGTCCTGTATCTTTTTTAAAATCCAAACGCTTCAATTAATATATATTTAATGCTTTCTTATCTGCATCCCAAACAACATAAGTATCCTGCGGGTTGCACTTATCGCAAGGCGATAAACTATGTTACAGAAAATTACAAAATTTTGCTATTTAGGTATTAAAATAGCCCGTATATGCCTAGTTACCTAAAGATCAAGATCAAGATCAGGATCAGCAGGGAGAAATCCAAGATCATATGAATTTACTTTTACACCAACATAAATCCCAGGTTAATTAAGGACGAAACAAGATATTTAGTAAATCTACGAAGCTGTAGGATTAAACCTCAATCAATGTAACTAATATCTGTCCACTACTGTTATGAACAAGAAGAATTATCGTACTTTAAGAATTGTTGGAGATATTAGTTCTTTAAGACTGCGTTATCGATTTGGGTGAATGGTTAGAAATATGTGAGAAATTCATAAAACAACATAAAATTTTGTCTGCATGGAAAAGTATCCATGACGGAAAATCTTATTTCCAGTGAGTGTACGCCCTGAACTACAACCTCCTTTGTTTTCTTGACGAATGTTGTGAATCACTACTGAATAGCAAACAGAATAGTTAATTAAATCGGTACAGTATAAAAGTAAATACTATTTTAAATATTACATAAAGCCAAAGAAGGGATAGAAGAAAAGGGACTTCAATGTACAGAGAATATTGAAAATGTTACATACTATATAAGAGCATTCGAGTTAAGTTTGTAAGAAGATAAATATAGTCACATATATAATCAAACATCGACTGAAGTTTCCGTTGACAAGTTGCTTTTAATCATCCGTTTCGTAGCTATAGGTGTCCTTGCAAAACAGCACCAACGTGCTGATGACTACTTTCATTTACAGACATTCTCTTTCCGTTTAATGTCTCGGTTCTTCATAAGGACCGTATGCTGTAAAACCAACTACTGTGATTAAACATGTCTAACTGACGAGAATAAAAGTAGTATTTTATGATAGTATAAAAAAAGAAAATCATTATTTATTGTTTAACTTCACTAAAGGAACTATGTATGCAATTTTATCATTGCTTACTTGTGTTCGCTAACAAATGGAGAGTGCAAATACCAAACGTTCTAAGTGCCAAATGTGAAATTATACAGAAGAAGCACAAAACTGTATAGATTAGCTTCACCTAACATATGATTTTCAACATAGTGTGATTGTTTTCACCTATTCTTCATTAATTTGGCACTTGGAGCAATGATGGGGATATTCGGGTGGCATATCGTACATACTTATTGGGGAAAGTGATTTAAAACAAAAGGCACTTAGAACGTTTGGCATTTCCACTCATCAAATCTGTTTAAATATTTAAACAGGTCAAATATTTATGTTTAATTTGCTAGTTTTTATAAAATCAGGATTCAAAATGGAAGAAGTAGTCCGCTGAACGGCATTCAGTACGTAGGTACTGTTACTGCAACTCCATAACGAGTCTGAATAGTTACACATCCTATCAAACTTAAAGAGCATGTCGAGGGACCAGTGAGTTATTTCTTTGACTCGGCAAGCTGTACAAATATTCTGGTCACTATGTACTTTTCTGCATGTGGCAGGAAAATACCTCATGTAACACGTAAACCTACTGTACATATGGAATATCCTTTTTCAGAGTATAAAAACATCCCGAATGTCACTTTAAGGGAATCATGTCAAGTAATTCTCTGGACACGATCCCACAATCTTTCAATAAGACAAGGTTTCCATACATTCCGACGTTAAAGTATTTAAGATGAAGCGATCTTAGTGAAAGAACATTGCAAATACCGCAATAATAATAATAATAATAATAATAATAATAATAATAGTCAGCTGTTATTTTAATACCAATACATATTCAGTTGCAGTTGTAAGTTTCTAGACGTTTGCCGAGATTCTGTAATATAATACGGGTTTCATTTTGATTTCGTATTCTATCTTTTTAATTCCAGAATATTTATAAATAACATACGCAATAATTCAGATTGCTATAAATCGTTTTATATATTCGTTATACCTACGCATATACCTATAATATGTATGAGATCTGGATATATGAACGTACTACATATCTCAAGTATATCTCCATATAACATTTATCAGTCGGCATTAATATTTCATACAAGAACCCCACATAATACCCAATATTAAGACCGGAAACCATACGTACAATCAAAAATGATCCAAACATTCAACCATACTCTATGCATTATATGCACATAATTATTATAATGTGGAACGATATCTTATTTTGTTTTGAAGTTTAATATATCATAACACATTTTTATCCCGTTGTGTAAACGTCTATTCTCCCACCCTAATAACCGACTAGTGCAACAAAGTAAACAAATATAACTTGGCAGAAACCGAAGTTTACTTATTAGAAATAACCAGAGTTTATTTTAAAATCCCGTACTCAGCGTCACATTTTCTTCAACTTCAAACATTTAATGCCCTTAAATCGCTTAATAACCACAGCAGAATATTTGACTTAGTTCTTACGAATACTGACAACATTGTATTAGCAAGAGAGCATAGCATATTAGTAAAGGGAGATGCTCATCATCCGTCTTTGATAAGTTTATGTAAACCTTATTTTGTATGGTCCATTTTTATTAACTTTGTCTTCGTCCCGTCACGATTATACGATTGTTCAAATCCACAAGTATTCATATCCCAGGCGGGATTAAAATACGAGACTTTGGATATTATCCATCTTTGACAATAAACTTTTCCTACTTCAAGTCGCAGAAAACGAATGTTAAAAAGTACGAACATTTGTTAGAATACAACTTCTCTATAGGGAAACTTTATAGGCTCATATACTGATTTTTTTTATGTTAACAAGCATTCGCGGAGTAATTTTGAAGATAAATTCTGCTTTTTAATATCTCTTACGCTATCTGTTATGAAAATTTAAACATATTCTACTGTTTCCCGTACTATCCGATAAACATTAATATTTATCGATAACGAGATGAAACAGAACTCTCGTAATATACAATGCGTATCTTTTCGAAATGAGACAACTATGAAATCAATATCGCTGACCATCCTAACCAATTCTGTGAATAAGTAAGAACAAGTAAACACACATCTCTTCTACCTCTCTTTTATTATGAGGACAAGAGAGTACATGGTAACGAGAACAGAGCTCATGCATTTACTGATTACTTTTAATCATTGTACATAGTTGACGACTCCCTTGTTAACGCCATTAAACCAAAGCTGAAAAAGGATTATAAACTCGACATTTCCTCTCGACCTTGAGTAAGTCTAGTTAGAAACTGCAATAGAGAATTTAAAATCTATAAAATTAAAGATATAGAGACATAAGGCGTGATGAAATACCTTCTTATGCTGTTATTGTATGTGGTAATCATGGTAATACCTTCTGTACATTTAATCTCTCGATTCAAATATGTGTATTTGCTGACAGATGGAAAGAAATTGTAATTTGTCCTATTCATCAAGCAAATAATAAAGGATAGATACCGTACAATACTGCTATACTCTCTTTCCCGTGCGAAGGGTTTTGAGTATGTGTTATCAACACATGCTAATCATATTCGTCGCGGTAATAACATATAATCAAATAAGTTCCGTAAAAGATCAACTTCAATGAACATGAGAATAATTACTGATTTTTAGCATCTTCCTTAGATGATGATGGGCAAGTCGATGTTTTCTATACCATTTTTGCCAAAGCGTTCATACAATCAGTCATACAGTATTGTTACAGAAACTTCCATAATTTAACTTCATAATGTCCGCTTAAAAACCGTAAACAGTTATCTCCAAAGAATTTATTTCACGGAAGTTTGTTATGACCTCGGAGGTACCACAAGCCCCAAACCTAGAACCACTACTATTTCTAGTGTTACCTGATCATACAATTCCAATCGGAATCTTGTAAGTGTAAATAATGTAAATTTCTTCAAGAACATTTTGACAATGTCATATTGTGGTGCGGCAAAATTAACTCAGGGTAAATGTATTTGATAGCTTGACATCAATCTTTATGCAATCTTTATTGTCCAATAGAAGTAAACTTTGCTTTCAAAACCTTATGCGATTGAAGTTATAACTTAAGATAAATTACAAACACTTAAAGGTCTTGGAGTTGGTCTTGACAGGGAACTAATATTCAATGTACACATTAACTTGAGTTAATTTATAGAAATGCTTCGATGTAAATAATTGCAAAATCGTAGTAACAGTGTTGAAGGCTGCAGAAAAAAAAGTTGTGAAAATCTAGGACTCATTAGGAATTCATATTTCAAGCACAGAGCGACAGTAACTAAGTTGGTAGAGCACTGACTTTGTATTCGGAAGGTCCTGCGTCCTGCTGACTGAAGTTTTTCAAAGTTTTTCTCAGTCACACAAGGTTAATAGTGGTACGTGCCCGACTTCCTGTCCACGGCCTTTCCCCTTTACACAACTTGTTTCCTTGTTATCACTTTCAAGTGGTATTTACAACGAACACTAGAGAGAAATGTGCGCCAAACTCTAAGAAAAAAATAATCGTATTCTAAAGAACTCATAACGCTATACAAGATGCGCAAAAATTAGCTGCTCATAAGGAGAGGTTACAGAAACTTAATAAAAAAAACAGACAAAAGAAACTAAATCTGAATTTATGTGTTCAGCACTAGAACATAATTTGACTGAGAAATTTCGGAGGCGAGACCAATACAAGGGGAAAGTTTTTAGAAAAGGTTTCGAATGAGCTTTATTTTCGAAATATACAGGTTCCAACTTGAAGTACGAAGTCCATTTATTACACTGGTAAAATGAAATTAATATTTCGCGATAAATCATAAACTATGCATTTAAGTAAAATTAATTTTTTGTAGTAGATTTGAATCAATACTGTACACAGAAAGTGTTCTGGTGATGTCACCAGAATGCCAATGTTACCAATCTCTTATAAAGTTTATTCTTTTTAAATTTCATTGCTATGGGTTAATAGATATTTTGTATACTTCAGTGAAGATAAACATTACATATGTGAAGCACATAATACAATGTTGAAAGCTATAAATACTATATCATGTTGAACATAGAAAATCAACATATTCGTGTAACGTGATACAATATTCACAGTTTCCAACACTACCTTCCATGCTTCACAATGATGTTTATCATCACTTGAGGGTTACCAAATATACATTAACCGTACACTATAAAAACAGTACCTTTGACTTGTGGGCACAAAATTCCAATTTGGTATCCACAATTTTTGAGAGGCAGTAGCCAACCCATCGTTTAGAGTGGCGGTTATTTGCCTCCCAGTTCTTGAGAGGGAACAGATTAATAGGAAAACAAAGATGGTAAAATATGAATTTCTGTGCCCGTAACTGATTCTAAAAAAATGTGGGTACATTATACCGCCTATTTTTCAGAGGTTGCGACGGACACAGGGATTCATATTTTACCATCGCATTTTTTCTATTAATCTGTTCCCCACAAAAACTGGGAGGCAAAGAACCACCCCTCTAAACCCAACCATGGGTTGGCTACTGCTTCTCAAAAATTGTGGGTATAAAATCTACATTTTGCACCCACTATTCAAAGGTGCAGTTTTTGTAGTGTACATAGTGCTGTTTGAGAAAGGAAACAACTTTGTATGACAGAGCATCACTGAGAACTCGACATCACATTTTAATGTTTAATGCTCGCCCTATTGATACAAATAAATTTCTAGAAATTAAATTCTACTTTAGTTCATCGTTTAGGATGTATAAAGAGTACATTTTATTTACCATTATAATATATCGATGTTTAGTTCCAAGTTCGAAGCTCTCGAGCCCTTTCATGTTCAATAAAATATAATATTCCAGTTTGCAACATTGTAATATATGCTTCACATATCTCATACTTTACTAGCATAACAGTAATTTACCCTCACCAGAGCCAAAAAAGGGTTCATGCTTACACAATATAATTTTGACAACAGTGATCCCATTGAGATCCCAGGTTGAAACTTTGCACAGAGCTTTTTGAAATATGGACAAATCAATGCATTTTTACAATAAATCATATTTTTGAGGTATCGACTTTCAAAATTTGTACCTTAATTTAAAAAGAAATAGTAAGTACACCGCCTGACATATAATATTAAATTTAATTAAATTCTGAAGAGAACGGTGCTTTTACTTTTGTAGTACCTCAATTTTCAGCTGAGATATTAGGGTTTATATGTTGTCCAGTGGTGCCCACATCGTCATGTTTTTGAAATTTTGAATCCTTACAATTAAAAAAAAGGGATGAAATTGAAAAAATGGAAATTGAGATTTAAGATGTTCTTACATAATAGTTTCAGCATACTGAAAATGAAAACAATCGCAAATAGTGCGGTAAATGCCATTGTACCACTTGATATTGAATGGCCACAATGTAAAATGAATTAAGTCACACTGTTTTGTTATCATGTTAGTTTCGTATTATTGGTGTGGACGATGGATTCTAATACTTGAAAGTCTGGACGTCTGGCAGCCCTAGTGTGCTTATGTCAAGGATGTGTCAATCAGCACGTTGATGACCTAAGACAAAATCCACGGTAAAAGTACTGTGCCAATCAACACCAAAGTAAGGTTGTGGCAAGCAGTACGCGGCCATTAATATGTCACATGATCCCTTTCTTATTCAGAAATCTTGGTTAATATGACGTATAAGACGGCCAATTATTTCAAGATGGTGGCTATGAAAGCCACACATCTCACCCGCGTTGCGTCCTGATACTCAATACCCATTAGTATGGACTTGGTGTTTTAGTTTCTTAACTGTTAAAAAGAAGAAAATAATATTTCCAGAGTTGTAATGGAGGCAACTTCCGAATTTTTCTGTACATCAAACCTCTGTAGGTACAGATACAATTAATATTAAAGAGTGAAAAGTATGTGACTGGACGGGGATCGAACCCGGGACTTTTGGGTTACCGTCCCAATGCGCTACCACTGCAGAGAGAAGATCGGCAGCAAGAGTGGAAGGTGTGTGATTGAGAAGTGGGTCGACTGGGTGGTGCAGAGGTAGCGGGACGGAACAAAATTGGGAAGGTAACCCAAAGGTCCCGGGTTCAATCCCCGGTCCAGTCACATACTTTTCACTCTTTAATATTAATATTTCCAGACTTTGAAATCAACTACCTCATACTAATGTGACATTTCATTATTTTTCACAGGAATAAATATGTGGCGAAAGTAACTTCATCAATGCATTTCTGTTAAAATTCTATATATTACATTACCTTCTTCTAATCTTAATTAAATTTAGTAATATTCAAGATGGCTGTCATGATGGATGTACCCTCTAGTAAGATGCACCTTCAACTCAGTATTCATTTTTCTTTTTATTGCTTTAAGGAGTTTTGAAAATAAAAGTGTTTCTAGAATTTTTATTTGATCCGGCAAATAACTTCTTGGAACCATGACAAAACTTCTTACAAATCCTGTTTTATGAAGTTGCAAAACTTACATCTGGCCATGTGTTCATTTTTCCACGTACAAAAAACATTTAAATGCTATAGTCTTTGGCGATTTGGTGTCCTAGTAAAGAATCAGATGCAAAAATGGTTCCCACAATCACGTACACTTTGTTATAGTCGTATTTCACATTTTACCATTAGTACACAGTTACCAACCACAACTGATTGTTTCCAACTTACGTAAGAATTTTTTTCAAAACTGGAAGTGTATGTAGATGTCGAGGAAAGTTATATGCGCGTATAACTTAGTTAGCTCCAATAAAATAAGATTTATGCTAATATTATAGAATTTATCGCAAAATAAATTATTGTCAATAATTATTCTGGGTTGACTTGACAGTATTGTACGCATGAAGATTTCCATGGAAACCACAAAGGCTTGGGAGTAACATGGATAAATATTTTTATTTTCAGTAGAAAGCAAGTCCATATATTGTGTTGCAATGCAACGTGTTAATCAGCTGCAGGCAATGGGTGTGGATGTTAGCACTTACTTAATGAAGAAATAAAAAAAATCAACTTGCATCGGTGGTTTGCTTACCTCTCTCATCCTCCATGGGCTGTTTTCCACCTTAAACATTCGTACCTTGCGGGTGAACTTTCGCTTTCTGTTGTCGCCCAAGAAAGGTCAAACTTCGATGTCAATAACGACACGTTTTATTTCTTCCCACTTTCGTCTTGTTTACATGAAGCTATGCTGATCTTTTTTTTAAAGACTATCGGTACTAACTACAGAGTTGAAATCAAACTCTTGTGTCTGTATTAGTACTGCGAAATGCGAATTAAAGCTCTTTTATATCTTTCCCTTATTTCTTTATATCAATGAAATCACGAAGAGTATATTAATAAGAGTGATCAACGTGTATTTCGTGCACCATCAGTATCGGATGGTGAAGAAGGGCATATACAACAATTGTCAGATTAGATTAGAATATTTTTTTTATTGCGTTCCGGCTAAGTTTACAATTGATATACAAGGATTATGACATTAGACATTGAACACACAACAGTAAAAATGGATATAAGATATGAATTTAACAATAAGCTATGATAGCTTAATTATAACAGATGTCACATAAAAATAACATTTCTACGACAGTGATACTGTAATTCGTTGGTGTTTGACAGACTATTCGTTTGGTAAAGTATTGATTTTATTCATAACGTATAGTAAGGGATAAGATTACAAAATTCTCTGCAGCATGTTCGGAGTTGTATTTGAAAGAAGAATGCTGGCCCTTTCCTGTTCTTTTTAGTGCAAGCAAGTGGCATATTTGCTGGTCGAAAGTATCTTTGACATGTTATTTCATTGAGAGGAAAATATAGGAACACAATTTTTTTACTAGTCAGCCACAGGCATTGAAATTATTTTTCACTTTCCTATGTAAATATTTTATGGTTGAAACTTATCCAAATACGCATTCCTTTGATAAACTGATAAACTCGCTGTCACGATAAGTAAGATGCTTGCTTAGGAGTGTACGTACATAGGCCTTCAACGAAACGTTTTATTTCAAAACTTGTAAATATTTATTTGAAAACTAGAAACCGTTCTTGTGTAAATTCAGAGGAATGTCTGCAAAGTCATCCAATATTGTTGACGTGTTCACAACATTCTTGTCTCCACACTTTCACAATAGCAAAGAATAATATTTGGTGAAACTTCAGCAATCGGTAGATCAGACAGTCGGCCAAGAGCTAGAAACATATTTTTCATTACAAATTCTTCTTATGTCACTCTGATTGAAATTTCAATAGTTTAAATTCATTCACCGTAGGCAAATGTACTGAACTTGCATTTAATTAATGTCAGTGATTCTATGATCAGCAAAACTTGTTTTTTTTTTCTTGCCTAACGAACTCAAGTGCATTAAGCTTACCATATTTTGTTGTGTTTTTGTATTAATTTTAGCAATCGCTTCCGGTTTCGATTCTCGACCTGTACTTGAAATATCCATATATAAATGAATTCATTTGTGCAACATCCATAGTCCAAATTATTTATTTCGACTATGGGCAATCAATTCAGTAAGTTTGATTTTCTGGTTTGTACAAAGGCGTGTGATATATTTCTTCACCCATTGTTAGTTCAAAGTTACAATTACATTGATAATGACAATTTTTGTTTAAGAATAGATGGCAAGATATGTTATAACTAAGGCTAGAATTTATAAGCACTAAAAAAGTCGAAATAGGAGGCAAAAAGGCACTAAAACAAGTTAAAATAGACAATAAAAATAGGCATCAAAAGCTGAAATAGGCAGTTAAATAAGCTATCATATTTTTTTTAGTTTTCTTTTCTCAAATGTAGACACTGATTTCAAAACAATAAACATATATACCGAACCGCCGTAGCTCAGTGGTTGGCGTAGCATTTGGGAGGACGTAGGTTCGATCCCAGCGACCGACCATTCTGATTGTTTCTTCAGGGTTTTTTCTTCAGTCACAGCAGGAAAATGCCGGGATTCCACCTTCAACATAGGCCCTGTCTGCACCGTCACAAGTCTTTTCCCCTCCCTTATCCTGATCTCAACTTTAGATGTCTAAAGGCCATAAATAAAATTAAAAAAACATTTTCGTAATTCTATCTATTTTGCCCAGTTTTTTTTTAAGAAAAATAGTCTGTTTTTTTTAGAGAGGGTGAAAGGGGAGAGAGAGCGAAATCTATTGGGAGTTACAATGCGCTCAGTGCGTAGCAACAGGAAAACTCAGTCTCGTCAGGAAAAAAATGAACGAGGTAGGTAGAGAGACGTAGAAATTAATGGGAGAGACGTGGATTATGTTCACACTAAATTGGTAAAACGTTTCCATATATTGCACGTTTGCAAGAAAAGTATCACAATTCAAATAAGATAAAATTCTAAAGCAGGAACAGAAGTAATGCACGAGACGCTAATACAAAATCTGTCAAACACTTAAGCTATCTACCAGCCAACGATGTACAATGTTTCTTTCAGGAAAGATGTTCCCATAGACTCCATAAAAAATGTAGTTAAGAGTTCGAATAACAGAAAACAAAGGGAGACGTATGTGAATTTTGTTGACATTTAATTAGCGACATGTTTCCATTTCCATTAAGTATATATGAAAAATCATGCATTACGTCTCACATTCATGCAACCACCACATCTATTCATTAATTCACCATAAACTAAAACCTCATTTATCCGGACTTGATGAGACCGAACCAGAGACGTAACTATATTTTACCCCCCTCCCCTCCCAACGCAAGAGAATACACAAGGCCGGAGATTGATTCGGCCAATTGAGAGGCTAGGGTGAAGGGCAAGTCGTATAACAGTGCAATAATCGAAAAAAGTGGGTGGGTCCTGAACCACCCGCTTAGCTTCCTCAATTTGTGTTCCCCTTTTAACTTACAAAAACTACATGGCCGAATAAAATAATCTGACAACTTCAACTTATTTTATACATTAAACCCCATTGCCAAAAGCGAATCAATTTTAATTTATAACCGTGCAATAATGGGAATTTTCTTAGGCTGACTTTTCATGCGTGCGTTACATGTGTCGAACTGATTTACTTAAGTATGGCATTTTCTATACGCGCTTGCCGCCTATGTTGCATGAGATGTTTCTCCAATTAAAATGTTTACCTTAAATTATAGTAATAACAATAATTTATAAAGTAACCGACGATAATAATATTATAAAAATCAATGATCAATATGGTACCCACTTTTTGTCCATACAGTGTATACTCTATGTAATGGTCAATAGTATCAATATGTTAAATAATCAATAATCAAACTGTTAACAAGTTTTTCGACATTTGGTGCACATATTACCTTTGCGACATTATATTTTTCATTATTTATAGTTTAATCCGACAATTACCTCTATTTTATTATGATAATTACAATCTTCAAGTAATGTCCATCATTTTGTGAATACCCTATAGTAAACACTCATTTGAATTTGTATTGGTTCATTACTTTGCCATATAATCAATTCGATAAGAATTGGGGGAAATATGCGATAGATATTTGAGATACTTCAATCAGGATGCTCCGCAGTGAGACTCGAACTCATGTGCCTCACTAGTAGCACCTCGAAGTCGAGAACACCACTGTTTTTCACACTGGTTTTCAATTCACACTGGTTTTCAATAGCCTCCTTGCAGAGACAAAAGACAGCTAACATCTGGAGAATCTTCCACCTCTTCCCTTCGTCCTTTTTAGTTTTAAGAAAAGAAAAAAGTATTTTACCATTTCCCCCTTTTCTTCTCCAATCAATATATTGAGTTATAATTAATTAACTTCTGACGAAGTATGTAGATATCGAACCGGAAGTCTGCTATCTGGTGCCCATTAATATTGGAATTGGACACTTCACCCCCGTGATAAAAGTCACCGCTGCCCAGTTGTCTTATCAAAAAATCACCTTTGCTCTCTTTTTTCACACAGACTGCAACGTAACCTTTTAACCCGTTAAGAGAGGGAGACTTCTAGCGTCAGGGGAACGGGAAGTGGTCGCGCGACGAACGTCTGTCATTTGTGAGTTGGAGGAAAAAGAGTGTTGTCTCTGGCCAGACGTCTTAATGAGTAAAATTGAATGAGTAAAATTGTCACAAACTAAAAAAGATTTATATTACAAAAAATCAATCACATCTTTAGTATAAAACAAAATACTTGAATGTCTTTTCCTAGTATTTATTCTAATCAACAGGTATACATCACTTATACTTCACTAAGACACATGTCACTTCAAATCTTGTTAGGATAATGTCTGAATGTAATGTAATATAGTACTGAAAACAGACACCACCTCTACAGTTCACTTGTACACTTTCTTGTCACTTTACATTATATTAATAGAAATACACTTTAACTTGGAAAATTCTTCAAGACACATTACACTTATAAAATAAATTAAATAACTGTCACATACCGCTCGGTTTGAATTTAGTTTGTCCACTTTTGATATTCGACACTCACTGACCACTATCACTAAGTCTATTCCTTACAAATACATGCAAAGCTTTTGGCGTATCTGTTTAACAACTGCTTAAGTTTTGGACAAATCTTTTTCTTAAAGACAGGATTTTAACACATCTCAAAGTAGCGCCAAGGACGATTGATGTAGGGTACTAAAATTGTCTTTGATGAGGAACTCGCTTCTTGCTAGAGGGACTAGTATTTCTGCGTTATTTTCCATATTTATGACAAACCAATGATAGTTGAGAGTGGTTTTTGAATGAGTTTCTCTCTAAATCTTATAGAGTTGTCTCGAAATAACTGGATTATATAAAACACGCTATTTTGATCGTCTAAGTATTTGTTTCCACGTTTGCACATATGAGTCCATGGATTTAGCCACTGAAAATGACAAGCCTGACATAGTAAGTACTCGCTACTTTCGTAACGTTTCAACGCTTCCCAAATACAGTCGACTGAGGCAGTGCTCGATGTACCAGTAGAGTCACATACGCTTTCATTGTCAACTTCCTCGTCCGTCCGTCGTACAACACTCAAAGCTATCTCACACGAATTATCACTGCCAACATTCTCTTCTCCACCCAGTACTATAACGTCAAACTCTTCTGCATTATTTAAATCTAGCTCACATGATGTACTACTGCTACGAACTTCTTCTTCTCCGTAAAGTTCTATTACTTCGGGGTCTTCTACTACAACAGCCATTTTGATCATTTCAGTTGTTTGGAAGACTACTAGGATAAACTACAAGTAAGGACATGCTAATAATATTTATCCATCTCAGAGACTCAACCCTCCTACAAACAAAGTCACTTTCTGTGCAGTGCCGTTTTCTCTCTTGGATAATTACTCTTTCCAGTTATCAGATCTTTAATACTTCCACATAGTAAATATATTACCTCTCTGATTTAACAAGGGGATTAAAAGCACTATCTTGTCCTTATTCCATGAATTATAACTTCGACCTTTCATTCATAATTAGTTAGGTTAAAAGAACGTCTTGTATTAGTCTAAGTTTCTTGTAGCGCACCGGTTTGAATACCTTAACAAAATCCGATTCCTTGTCTTGGATAAATCCTGTAGGCACCTGTGTTTGGGTTTCTCTACTGCACCGTGGTTTGGTTTCCTCTATTGGCTACTGGTGTCAACTAAGAATTCCAAAGTCTCTGTCTGTTCCGTCTAGCGCCTACTGTTGCTCAGTAAGGAATCAAGTCTTTTTGCCTTGATTGGTCTTATGGCTAGAGTTCTTGTCTACTTCCCGTAGTGTTAAACTACCAAGTCCCTACATAGACAAACTGCAAATTCTTAACTCTCTACATGTTTCTTGAGCTTGGAATATGTTCTGTATTGTTCTGGGTAAATTTATGTTTTATTTGTATGTGTTGTTATATTCATAGATCAACTTACTTGTAATTAGCTTCCTTCAAAGAAAATGATAGATTCTGTAATGTTCAGTCAATTTTTGTATTTCCAAGAAAAATGAACTTGATTAATTCCTTATGAAATGGAAACCTAAACAAAAAATATTTTGTGATAACTTTTCGTGAAACAGAAAAATTAGGTGTTTCTTCTTTGTAAAACAAGAATGGGAAGAACTTCTTTCCGAAATGGAAAAGATAATTTTTTTCTTAACTTTTGTGAATGTTAAAAATATTGTCAAACAAAAAATGAAGGAATAAAATTTAAAAGGTAATTTTTTGTGAAAGCAAAAACAATGGAACATTAATTTTATTTTTTGTAAAGTGAAATTTTCTTCTGAGGCGGAAACCAAAACGTAAAAATTAATTTTGTAAAGGTAAAAAATCTTTTTCTAAAGAAAAAACTCAAATCAATATGGTAATTTTTGTTGGATCGCATGGTCACAAAACCTTTTGTAAAAGTTGTGAACTGCTCCTCCCTGATGTTCTAACTATTGCAATGGCGATGTATTTAAAGAAATCACACAAGTCCTTTCTTTTGAAGTTAAGTTAAAAGTTAAAAGTGTGGCAATCTTTGTTACTTCAAGTTCTGGAATGTCGTATATATTTTCATTCATAGGGTTAAGCGTATTCGAAGTTTAAAGACAGAGTCTGGAACCGTCTTGTAATAACTTAAGAGAAAATTATTCAACACTATCCTGGAACCTATGTGGGATTCATTAAATGTCAGAAATATTTACTTCACAAACCTATCAATTTGTTCCACACCTACATCTGTAACAGTATAGTTCGCAATGGTAATTCTACCTTCTAGAAAGTTTAACTGGCATGTTCTAAGCCGAAAAAATCATTTGGGGCTGCAATTTATTCGATTTGCTGAACAATCAGATTATCTACTGTCTTGTTATTTGTCTTCCATTAAGATACACAACTCTGCGAAGAATGGGGAGGCTTTCTTACAAAACAAGTACAATAACATTTCTTCTGCAGTTCTTTTTTACTGACTATGTTCAGCTCTGTCATCTTAGATGAATTATATAAAATACAAGTAGGACTGCCTTGCGGGCTAGAACAAACCCCAGATCGGCATCTTGGAGGTTTACAGCTTGCCATTCAACGTCCTGTCTGATGTGACAGGAAAAACTTCAGCTAGGATGGTCTGCCTCTGGGTTTGAACCTTCGACCTCACGAATACTAAGCCAACGCTATACTTCTGAGCCATGGTCGCTGGGTTGTGTTTCTATATATAATACTATGCACGTAATACATGTGTCGACAATTATGCGGTAATATTTTGTCAATTCCGAATCAACGACTAGGATGGAATGTACTTATTAGAATCTATATTTGAATAGGAATTCGACTTATCACTGTAGTTCTTTTCTGTACAATCTCTAGTCACCTCTGAATAATGTTGCAATTTCAGAAAGAATATATTAAATAAGTTTCACAAGGATTTTTTTCTTGTGACCGACGCTAAAATTATGGAATTGTAAATTTCGTAAGTTTCTTGTTCGCTTCACTAAACAGGTTGTGATTCTAGCAGAACAATGAATAAGCCCTTGTTGCCACAATTTTTGTTAGTTTAAGTTGGAGGGGTGATTGACTCAGTCAAGGGGGTAATAACCCTCGGTTACACCTCTAAAAGAAACACTACCGATGTAAATACACTTGTGGCTTTTTTGCCAAAGAAGGAGAATGGTTCTCTAACGCTTTTCATCAATAAAATTAAAAAATAATTTTGAGTTGACACTTTTCTTACGGACGTGTAATATAAAAGTCATGAATTACGTCCCACCTTCATGCACCTCCGCATTTATTTGTTTATTTACCATACTAATATTCTCTCTCTCTCTCTTATATTATAATTCACAGCCATATTCAATCCACTACTGCATGATGCCTCTTCCGAAGGGAGAAGTTGGTCTACTGCTTCCACGCTGACCATACGTGTTGGGAGAGAAAAGCCGAAGCTCTCAACTGTGATCGCCAGTCTTTTATTAACACAACTCCCCAACTGCTTCACGATGCTGGGTGGGCACCGTTCCAGACTCTCTCGCTTTGGAAAATATCCCTTGACAGAGCCGGGAATGCAACTCGGGACCCCACGATCAGAAGTCAGCGACGGTAACTACTATACCAGCGGGGCGGTCTATACATATATATAAAGGCACAGTGCATATTGTCCCATAAGTCGCGTTTTACAACTTCTGTTATTTCGAAAAAGCATTACGTCCACTTATGATCTCGCAAACTGAGACTTTTGTTTTCTGCAGAATCACTAGTCACATTTGCAAAATGTAGAAGTTAAATAATCCTTGAATTGATACATAAACTTTATTTTGTATGGATCATTCTAGTAATTCTTGATTCCGACCCGTCACGATTATATTGTTAAAGCCTTGCTAGTTAAATTCCACAAACATCAATGCCCTGACGGGATTCGAACCCTCGACCTTCGAGCCACAGGCCAAACATCTCAGACAACACGGCTGCCTGGTCGACTTGAATACGTACAATACCACAAGGAAAACTTTAATTATGGTGAGTGACATAGGCAAAAATTTTGCAGTTGTAAATTTACAGTTTCTTGTTCGCTTTATGCATGTTCTAATTCCAGTAGAACAATAAATGAACGCTTGCTGTTCCAATATTTGTTGTTTTAAAATTGGGGTAATTCAGTCTGTAGGGGAGTAATACCCTCCGGGAACACCTATGAAAGATACACTGTTATTTCCATAGTCTATGGCCCTGAATATAAAATCATTTGTTCTTTTTTACTGCCAGAAAATTAAATAAGTTGGTTCGATCCCAGCGGCCGACGATCCTGACTGAGTGGCACCTTCAATATAGGCCCTGGCCGACATCTTCCCGAATCCTTTCCCCTCTCCTATTCCAGCCTGAGCATTAGATGCCTAAAGGCCATAAATAAAATTCAAATTCAAAAAAATAAACAAAATATACCAAACAATGTACAATTGGGTCGTGACATATGCTGAAACTTATGTAAATTTTCATGAGTACAAAACATACGAAGTAAAAATAGCAGAGCACTTTCCCCGTTTGCACAAAGCTGACAAAATATCACCTTGCCATCTGTGGTGAAGTTGGAATCACCTTTTATCCATTGTCTCAACAAGGCACATCGAGTATGTTTTTCTTTCGACATTCCTGCGTCTCCTTTCCAGCAACTAACGTTCACTAGTCTGCTCGGTGGAATGGTGTGCTCTTGAGATAAGGAAACTGATAGGTATAATTGAATAATTCTTTAAAAATAATGTTTCTCCACACCTACTTGCTTTTAATAATCAGAACACGTTTTCTGTTTTGACAAATCTCTATTTTTTTTCCTTCTTCTATCGCATACTGCAGAATAACTCATTTACTCGTTGCAATATCTATACAGATCCGTCACTCCCTTCCCCCTTTAAAAATCTTTTAACATAATTTTACCTTTTCGGTCAATTTTTGGCATTCAACGAAGATGTGATACTTGGTAACGCAGTTGACAATTCTGAAGAAACTAGTTCGTTGTCTTGAAAATGCATCTGTTGAAATATAGTATCACATTCTCTTTATAGATCTCCTCCGGCACTTGTGAATAAAAAAATACCTTTTTCTTCACCCTGTGTCGCGACCTCTTCCCTGAGGCAACATAAACAAAGTCATACCAGAATAACAATCCGGTCACTGGAATTTTCCCGTCTCAGAAAACAAACTCCGCCGTTCTTGAACTGTTGCTATCCGCTGAAAACTTCCAGACTTGCGTATTTTTCAGGACTGAAAAAAGTCTTAAAATAAGCACAAAAATAGGCATTGTCTTAAAATTATCGCTTAAACCCAAAATAGACATTTATAGGTGCTATAAAACTTGGTAATTTGTATGTATCTCACATGATCAGAACATATCAAAAAGCTTACAATTCAGATCACAGGAACAAAATAGGTAAAATAGGGCAAATCCTAGCTTTAGTTATAACTTGTAGTTGGTAAGAAGTAGACTGTTTCTTTGTGAAACACTGAAACTGATTTGACTAACAGTACACCTAAGGAAAAATTATATAATATTTTCTTAACCACAGCATGATAGTTGCTTGTTTAACCAAGTGTATGACATACATTGTTTTGCAGTAGGAGCAAAATTGGTGTCATTAGTTGAAGGAAGGGCGCAACTCAGTTGGTAAAGTGTTGGCTTCGCCTTCGAAAGGCCACTGACCGACCATCTTGACCTAAGTTTCTCGCAGGGGTTTCTTGAGTAACCCTAGGTTATTGCCATAATTGTACTTTCAACCTACGCTCTGACTGATCTCCTTCTCTCATCCTTACTCACTTCTATCCCAGCTTAAGCTTAAAGCTATAAGTAGCATTCAAATTCAATGCTATAGACTTATATATTTTTTAAATTATATTTTTAAAAGGTGTGAATTTTATATCATTGGTTGAAACAGCATAAATAAAATGTACAATTTATATTGAATCCGGTTTTAGTAAAAACATTTTCACTCTTAAATTGATTTTCGTTTGAATGTTTTCCTTATTACATCACAAAAAGTTTTCTTCTTTCTTCCATTCTTTTATTTCGATCCATATATTCTGTTTAAAAATCTTGAGCGCTTTTTGTGATGAAGGTGAACGCGTGTGCCTATAAGCTGATGATCGAGTGTTACTGAATATGTATTACTAACTTCGTTTGGTTTGACACTTTTATGATCTAACATTTAATACCTTTAAGTGAGCTTATTGTTGACTGCTATACTGTTATTGAGATTGTATTATCGACACAGAGTATAAGCATGATTTGGGTGTAGATTAGTTTCCGCGACTGTAAGAATAAATGCGTGAGTTCACGTAAATGTGACTTATACCAAGTGTATAAGCTTAAATCAGCTGTTTTGTAGTCAGCAAAACACATGGTGTGTTCATAGAAAGCATAAAGCAAGTTATTAAAAGTACTTTCGCTCGCTAGATACACAATTTTTCCCACCTCTCGGGCAATTTATGGATACCACGCCAAAAAATGTCCTCCTCTTTCGAGGGAAACCACTCATCAAGCCATTTTCGATTGTCTGCATACGAATGGAAGTGCTGCTCAGGGAGGGCGTGGCCCATCGACGCAAACAGATGATAGTCTGTAGGGGCCAGGTCTGGTGAATAAGCGGGATGGGGTAGCACTTTTGACGTGTGCGATGGGGCGTTGTCGTGGAGGAATATCAGCTTGTCATGTCTTTGTTGATACTCCGGCCTTTTTTCACACAGAGCACGGTGCACGTTGATCAGTTGTTGGTGGTAGCGGTGGGCATTGACAATTGACCCGGTTGCAACAGCTCAAAGTAGACGATACCCTGTTGATACCACCAAACACACACGATCGTCTTCCGTCCGAAGCGATTTCGTCTCGAGGAAGATGTTGATGGTTGGCCGGGATCAACCCACGATTTCTGGCGTTCCGGATTCGCGAAATATATCCACTTTTCATCGCCCGTCACAATCCGATACAGGAACGACCTTCTTCTTTGTCTGGCGAGCAACATTTCGCATGTGTGTTGGCGTCTTTCCAGCTGCCAATCGGTCAATTCATGCGGCACCCATTTTCCGATCTTCTGAACCTTTCCCATGGCACGTAGACGCATGAAAATTGCTGCTTGAGTAACGCCCAGTTGCTCGGCAAGCATTTGTTGCGATTGGGTATCGTCCTCGTCCAACAGCGCCTGCAATTGATGGTCCTCAAACTTCCTGGGCCGATTTTCACGCTTCTTGTCACTCAGGTCAAAATTGCCATCTTTCAACCAACGAAACCAATCTCAGCACGTTGTTTCCGATAAGCACTGTCACCATAGGTC
Organism: Lepisma saccharinum; assembly: GCA_022664845.1. NCBI lineage: Eukaryota > Metazoa > Arthropoda > Insecta > Zygentoma > Lepismatidae > Lepisma > Lepisma saccharinum. The sequence goes on from JAGDQP010000124.1 coordinate 38,777, forward strand.
TCCCCAAGCATTCGATGCGCGTCGGCAGCCGATTTCTTCAAATGGAAGCAGAAAAGCAGAGCTTCCCGCATATGCTCTTTTTCTGGTACAAAACTAGCCATGCTTACCAACGGAACACTGTGTGTTGTTGTCTGCACTTGCTGATTATGTGCACTGATTCGTGTTACCAGAGGTCCAACTCATCCACATAATAGGTCTGCCGTGCCCATGGTAGCTTCATATAGAGTCTGTGGATCACGACTTCTTCTTCCTGAGTACTCTCGACACGCCATTTTGATGGTCGAGAAGAGCTAGACACCCACAAAATTACATTGTCTCTTATGGAACATTGTGGTTCAAGAACTGTTGAATTTATAACAGAAAAGTTTACTTCTCAGTGATATATTTGGTATCGGACGAAAGCTAAAAGTTCATAGTATCACATACAGCGCGAGTTAAACAATTTTATATCCATATATGCTTTAGCGTCAACTATAAAACTGGAACACTGCAAGCACACTTAAATTTCCCTAATATCCCTCAGCAGCTTAGAAAATTCCCAACTGTTATCCGGGCTGTGTAATTTCCAAATGTTTGAAAGTTATCGTAAACCCAAACCAGATAGGCTAGTGAAGACGCCTGCACTAGCATCAGCCACTGCCTTTAGCAAGAAAAACAATGAAAATTAAGTGATTTACAATTGCATTGTGTACTACAGAAACAAGGAATGCATACCTTCGCGTCTTAAACAAGGACGTTTGTGCCCTTGAGCAGCACAACTTAAGTTCCACATTAAGCCATGCTTCATGAACTTTCTGGCCATTGGGAGGCACTTTAGTAGCTTTATGCAACATAAAACGTACCATTTTGAGGTGTTTCCACTGTTCTGTTACACAAGTAGCTAAACTACAATATTATTTTAACACAGCATACAGGGGTACCTTTTGATTTGGCTTCGTAAATACACGCAACTTATCTTCATAATTACCTAATTTGATCATAAGCTCACACAATGTTCAAATAAAGGTATAGGCTACTCAATATGTGTCTCACATCCATTTCACTTCAAAAACGAAACCTTAAGAGCATTCAGAACATCTGGTTGTTTACATACTTTGTAATCCTTGTCACTTCTTGGACGAGGGAAAAAAAGGGATTTTTTTTTCGTTAAGTAAAATCATATTAAAAAATCTTTACATATAATATGATGAAACCCAGAATTGATTTAGTTTCATTTAATCGTAACAAACCCAAGGGTGAAGGAAATTATAAACAACTGATTGTTACAGATTAAACGAACAATGAACTCAGTATCAACACTATGAATCCGCCATGTTGTCTGTCCCGCAATGTGAGAAATGGTCGAGAGTACTCAGGAAGAAGAAGTCGTGATCCACAGACTCTACTTCATACGCTCACGAACGCCATCTATGGGCAAACAGCGGATTTAAGCTTATACACCTGGTATATCTCAAAAGTCTCACCTTCAATAGTCTTATATGAAAAGCTCAGGTCAGTATATTGTTGCCTATTAGCAACTGGACTTTTAACAAAGAAAACGTTATGTACTTCAGACACTGGTCATTTTAGAAACAATATTTGAGAATATATGTATGAGAAACTTCGAGATATGGTCAGTTAAAATGATTTCTTGAGCGCAAGCATTTTTTTTAAAAGATGTAAGTAAACATTCATAAAATGCATGAGCTGTCAATAACCAGTTTTTATTGTCATTTCATGCTTTAAGACTCCAGTCTCTTTCACGTAACACGCTCATTTGTATTACCAGTTAAGTTCAAATTATTGACAAGAGAAACTAGGTCAAAGGAAAGTAAAGCCGAAAAGTGTGCTATGTAGAAAACGTGAAGTAACATTTTACGCTTGTGGAGATCTTATTATGTGTGGCGCTCTTTGATGCCTAACTGTAAAAATGTCCATGCAAAATCATAAAGGTAATGCAGTAATAAATGTCACTTTCTTTGATGGCAATGAAAGTGTGAATGCAAATGTACTTAATTTTGTGCATTGGACAGACAATTATTCTCTAAGTTAGTCACAGAGGGATCATTCCTCCTAAAGCACTCTACTTGGATAGGAGAGGTAGAGGTAAAGGTCAGGACATTATTATAAGAAACATCTCAACATTTACTCAGTGAAAGTGAAGAAAACACTGAAAAACCGCAATCAGGATAGCAGAAATATTAATGGAAATGTATAAATAGATACAGAAATAAAAAAAATAATCTTAAAATGGAAAGGAATACTTTTCTTTACTTCATTAAAAAGTCCAATCTTAAAATTAACTTACTGTTAGACAAGTCGCAGTTTGATGGTGTCTAACTCTATGACTTCAATTTTTTTAAATAAAGTTCATAATTATGATTCAATGTTCAGTATGGATCTGTAATCCTTCGGCAAACTTTATGAATGTATTCCCATAGCAAAAATAAACCGAAAACACAATTTTCGAAACAATCGGCCTTGAAGATCGATAAAGAAGAAATTCAGTAACATTTTGGTCGGACTAAAGTAAATAAACAGCCAGAAACCTTATTCATCTCATATTCGTTACCTCTTGTTCATTGATACTAATTTATTGAAATATTTGCTAGATAAATGTACTAATACGCTTTTGAAATTATATGTTTCGTGGTTAAATACCCATTGTCATGATACTTCTCTAGGTGTCGAAGTTAGCTTTAAAATTTCTACATTCTTTCACCAAAATTGAGGGGATTAGTGATAAAAACGGCGTATCCCACAGTTCTGTATTTCGAAAATACTGGTATTTTGTGTTTGAAGTCAGAAGATCTTTAATATTCAGTAAACATTGCCAATATCAGTGAAACAGTGGTGTTTGGAATATTTTACTGCAAATGGTTGTCATCAGTCACTTACTTTCTTCCAAGTAATACCTTTCTGTATCACCAGATTGTCTCATTAATCAATATCTTGCACTACTCTTCATTGTTGAACCTAAGGCATATGTAAAAGACAGGTGTAGTGTACTGGAACATTTTTATGATGTTTCCATGTTTTGCTTGTTGCATAGACCTTTAACCAGGATACTTAATTTCAAACCGTGATGGTGGGTTAACAGCTGTATTTTTCGATTTGTCCTCTTAATAACAGAAATTGAAATCACATTACAAGAAAGTGTGGTCACGTACCACCATCTATGCTCAACTGCCATTAGATTTGCAATTGAATTTTTATTACATGCAGTGTGCACAGTCGCTGCAGATTACTAAGGTGCGACTACCGTTAAGTTCTTCTGAAAGCTTTGTCATTACTCGTAGGATACAACTGGATATATACTCAGTCCCAAGAGATGCCACAGATACCGGTCAGACACACGTAAATTTAATATGTTAACTCACCATTAATGTTCTTCATTTAGCGGCACCATTAACTCCTACAATATACAAAATCAATGCGTGTTTTGTTCGCCACCTGCTTGCCCGTACGTTTCTGCTAACTTTTACTACTAGATGATTGTTATACATACAAGCATTATCCTTCCGTATTTCTTTATTCGATGCAGTGCCGGATCTAGAATGGGGAGCAAAGTTAAATTTTGCCGCCCTTTCCACCGCCCTTTTGCCAACCTTTCCATCGTTTCTTTTAAGCCAAACAACACGACCGGCCGACGCGACGGCCACCACATTGTGTCACATCACGTAGTGTACTTTGTTATCTTCTCTGGAGCCTGTCGTGGCATGCTATTACTAACACCAGTAAGGCAGTAGACTGCCTATCTGACTTGAATTGCGGTTTTGAATTTTCAAGATTGAAGGTAGGACTAGGAATTACATGAAAAATGTCTTAGCGCCGATATTGAAATTTTGAACACGTTTAGGTCAATTTCAATTTAATAGGCGATTCTACTTATCTTTTAGGAGCTTTCATTATTTTATTTTTAGTTGTTTGCTGCCCCTAAACGTGCCGCCGGGGGCGCTTGCCCCCTTTTGACCCTCCTAGATCCGGCACTGATTCGATGGACGTATTTTGGCTTTGAAGGTGAGGTAACAATGCCGCCAATGTGTAGTATTAATACTTCTTCAGCCATTGCCTGATGAATAATTTTGACAAACACTGTGGATTGCGGTGTCTCAGTGGTAGAGCGTTCACCTCTAGTGCATTTGAATTTCAGTTCGATTCCGGTTCCTGCCATGTGGGATTTTTGGTGGATAAACACCGTGTGCGTGGGTTTTCTCGGGGTTTTCCAGTTTCCTTCCACTCTCATTAGTGCACACATTCAATAATCTGGAGGAGGAATCCCGCTGCCCAGAGATCTGAGTCGACTCAACCCGTCGTGTATCTATGGATGTGTTGTGTGAATGATTGAATGATTGAATGAATGCCTTTGTTTTTTTAGAAAAAAAAAATTAGAAGTAGGAAATTGATAGATGATTTTGATAAATGGGAATGGTGGATAAAGGGATAACCTAGATTACTCAAGGGAAATGAATATTATGGAATATCTTTCTATATACAAATACAGGTCTATATGATTTTAAAGACGTAGGGAGGAAACAATGACATACAAAATAGCTATAATAATAATAAAATTAAAAATATAGTATAACTGTATGAGTGAAACCTAAATAAAGATTAAAATCTTACAAAAAATATAAAATAAATTAAAATAATTTTAAATAAATCAAATAAGATGAACATATAATAATAAAACAACTAAATAAAGTAGTAAAAAATGAAAATTGTATTATAAGGTATAACTCAAGTCCTATATGAATGTATGAAACATTTAAGAAAAAATAAAGTAAACTCATTCCCCAAACCGCGAAAAAAGGGCCATTAGAAATATCCCCAACCCTCCTCTCTCTTTCTTTTTTTTTATGTGCTTTTCTTTAATAAACGTAAACGAGCAAAAGGTCCTATCGACTCTGTACCTCGATGCCGAGCAGGGGTCGAGGTGGGGAGACGAACTGGGGGATGGGGCGCCCCAATCTTCTGGAGAATCTATTTCCGATTCGTTGTGCCCCTCAGGCACTCGAAACAAGGTTGTGCCAAGAAGGCTAAGAGGTGGGTCCCTAAATGTAAATAATAATAATAATAATAATAATAATCGACGATCATCATCCATTCGGCCTGAGCCAAAAGTTACCTAAAATCCTTAAAAGTTTAAAACTGCACCGCCTTAGTGTGATGGTTATCATGATTGGATGCAGCCCCAGTTGGTAGTCAATGAACAGTTTTCGCACATCTCGCTTCGTCAAACACAAGAAGGATACGTCTCTTTTCCAAATTCATTTTTCCACTGAAAATTTTGACCACTTAATTTGTGGTTTATATATATATATATATAAACCACATATATATATATATATATATATATATGCGTATAAAACACATTAGGTATTGAATTATATAAACGTTTCTTAGATGACAGATCTATGATTGACTGATAGAAAACAGTCGGTATCTTGAGTTTTGCAATTTTGTGGGATACGTCGTTTTTTTACTAAGCCCCTCAATTCTGTACCTACTATAAAGCAAGAAAGAATTTACAGCCTAACTTCTGTACAAGCAATGATATTAGAAGTTAATTTGATATAAATTACACATGCAACAACTTTGTGGTAGGTTTCGGTCTGACCTGATTGAATGTTATGTTGTAAGTTTTTTTTTATTATTAACTTACTTACAAGTAAACCTATCGATGCTTCAAACTGCTTTTTCGACCAAACTTGGTAGAGGAGTACGTGACATCAGGAAACTACCAGAAAACATTATTAAAAGTGATTTCGTCCATAAAGACGGGCGCAGTGGCCAAAAGTTTAATTCATAAGATTGACTACTTATAGTGTGATGTAAACCGAAAAACAAAACAAAAAAAAACACACACATTTATTTGTATAATTCTTGAAATAATGGAAAACAAATACATAAGGATAGACACTAGGTCAATGCGCTATCTTTTAGAGGGTACGTTTTTCATTGTCGTCATCTTGAAGTCGGCCATCTTGAATGTTGTTTGATTTTTCTTAATGGGAAACGGGTCATATAACATATCAGTCTGGACTAGAATTTTACCAGAAATACATTGGTGAAGTCAGGTTTGCCATAAACGTTCTTTTGAGAGCGATAATGATATGTGACATTAGTATGCGTAGTTGATTGAAAAGTGTGGAAATACTCTGTTACTTTTTAAACAGAATAAGGAATAAAATGAAAACTTAGTTTCACAAGTAACGAGCACTGGGTAGGTGGTCACCAATACTCATTACTTGTGCATTAGGTCTTCTTCATTTCTTGCACTGTTTCAAGAAGAATAGAGTATTTCCGCACTTTTCAATCAACTACGCATACTAATGTCACATATCATTATCGCTCTCAAAAGTACATTTATGGCAGATCTGACTTCACCAATGTATTTCTGGTAAACTTTTAGCCCAGACTGATATGTTACATGATACCATTCCCATTTAAAAAATCAAACAACATCAAGGTGACAAACTTTAAGATGGCGGCAATGACAAACGTACTCTCTAGAAAATTGCGCATTGACCAGGTATCCATTCATGTGTATTTCTTTTCCATAATTTCAAGCATTTTACAATTAACGTTTGTTTTCCGACTTACATCACACTGTAAGTAGTAATTTTTATGAATGAAACTTTTGGCCACTGCGCCCATCTTTATGGACGAAAGCACTTTTAATCCTGTTTTCTTGTGGTTTCCTGATGTGTCCTACTCCTCTGCCAAGTTTGGTCGATAAAGCAGTTTGAAGCATTGATAGGTTTACTTGTTAGATACAACGTGTATCTAACAAGTGAGGCTCTGGTGAGGCTCTAAGTCTGTAGACATAACCCTCCTTGAAAACTCAATATATGCGAATTAAGTAAGACGTAAGGATAGATAAAAGTCATGAAGCATTAAGCACGATTTCACCAAGAATTTAAATTATCTACTGACAAAACATATCTGAACTCAAAGAAGTCAGAAGGAAAAGTTTACCGAAATGTCAAGAGATCTGAAAATGCACCTGTTTTGAGTCATAAAAGGATGTTGGAGGCCAGATTCGGGCACATACTTTACCCGAAATGTGAAATTGATGTAAAATACCTTGTAGTTTCCAGATATGGATTTTGAAAACTAGGGCTATAGAAATGAATATTATCTACAAGGAAACAATCTTGTTAAATTTATTGCATGTATTCGTTATCTTCATTAGGTGTTCTGTACGCACTCTGAATATTGTAGAAAAAATTATAATTTAAAAGTGCGTTATACTGTTACAATAATACCTGTTGTAGCTGCTGAACTTTAAGGGAAACTTATTGAATGGCAATAGCAAATAATTAAGCAAATGTGTGTTACGTACCCATGTCAAGAGCTTGGGGGAGGAAGGGCGAATCAAAAAAATTATGATTTTGGAAGAACTTCTTCCGAACGTTAAAGAGTGCTCCCTGTGTCTACTTTTCCAATTTCTCGGATTCGCCCTTACGTCTCCCAGCTGATTTTGCAAAGTCCTCTACGATCTACTGAAACAAAATTTAAGACTACATAACAAAATTAATAACTATCTACCATTTTTTTCTCATAAAGGATCCTAATGAACTAATAAGTTGGGTTTGTGATTCTACTGATATCAAGCATCTACTGAAGCGATGTTTAGCGCAAGTAAATTGGAAGTAACTTAGGTCACGAAGATTAAAATATTACGGCTACATTATTTTGTAAATCACGAATGAAATTACTACCTCTCTCTCACTTTCAGTAATAGTGTAAGGTTGATTTCGTATTGTCCGATGACGAATGTGTTTTGTGTTGTAAAAAAAACAGTTGTTTTCTGAGAAGTTTGTTCTGTTCTTTTTAATTTTTTTTTTCAAAATGTTTTTTTTCACACAAGTGATTTAATGCTTTACGCTGCAGATCAAAATGAATAGCTGGATAGGAGGTAAGCTTTCATACATTCATCTCAATCTACTTTGCTTTGTTTTCCTGCAGATTTGCGAGGCAAATGATGGGATCATTAATTGTATTTACTGCCACATTGCTATACTTCCTGTATCTTCACCCTGGCAAACATAACGAATTAACTAAAGATATATGGACTGAAGTTATTTGGTATAGTTTGTATTAAAATGCTACTAAGTTTCCGGGAACTTTAGAAATATTTTGAATTATAGGAAGAATTTAAGTTCCTAGAGGCAATACAACTTCAAAGACATCTTTACTATAAATTGAAAAAACTATGAATTCCTACCGAAATATGCTCTCATTCTGTATATAAAATACATTAATTTCTAATTATGGAAGATAAGTATTTTTTATCATAATTACCGTCCACAAAAATCAATTATTTTTAGCTCAAAATCCCGGGAAATAACCTGCTTCTATTCAAGGGCAGAGATATATGTTTGGGTTTACTAGTACAAAGGTTTTGAATTTAAATTTGATTCTTAAGGCCTTTAGGCAACTTTGGCTCAGGCTAAATGGATGATGATGAGATGAATTGGTGAAATGAAGAAAGTGGGAGAACCCAAAGAAAACCAACGCACACGGTGTTTGTCCACCACAAAGCCCACATTGCGTGAGAAGGATCGATCGGCCTGAAAATGAGCACGTTAGGCCATGATTCAATCACATACTCACTCATTGTATTCACTATTACCAAAATGTATACTTTTGTTGTTTTATCATGTTTTTTTTCATCATTGTGTTATACTTTACTCGCATATCGTAACCATGGACATGTATATGGTACTTATTTTGTAACTTTTCTGTCTCTTTTTATGTTTTTGTAGTATTTTAGTGTCTTTAAATTATGCTTCCGTTTTTGTTACTGTAGGATAACAAGCTCTTCTCTATGTAACTACTGCCTATGTAAAAGAACTGTAGAGGTTAATGCAACCCTACACTAAATAATAATAATTAATCCGACGACTCCTAGTTCTACCAATTGAGCCACCGCGCCCTCATTCGTACATTGTGTTTCACTATCAAAACACTGGGCACTGCTCCCTCATGCTCCGGGGTCCAAGGCTCGCCCCATACTGTGAAAATATATACAGATAGAGACAATGTAACGAAAAATATTTTATGTTATATGCATATTTAAAAAGAGTTGTATAAACGCATAATGAATACTCTTGTAAACAAGTAATTACATATATGTATCTTCTATATATGAGTCTGCTACAATACGGCTCTGAGAACTATTATTTCAAAGCACGTAGTCACGTCCTGTAGCTCCCCTCACGCTTTCTTAAAAGTAAAGGAATAGCTATCGTCACGTAACAGTATGGGGACATTGGAAAAATTGAATTTTAAAATAGAGTGGCAACGCTGACAAGTGGGAAGCTTGGGTACAGGGAACAACCACCGTATATTTGTGTCGAATATGTATACTCAAAGCTTGGTGCGAATACGTCGAACTGAATGGAAGTAGTAAATATTTAATTTACAAAATTGGTTGCCAACAGTGTCAACTGTGGGACCTGAAGTACCTCTTTAACGCGTCCCAGTACGTAAATACAAAGTTTGGTCCTAATACGTTCAACGATATGGAAGCAATTAAAACTTTTATTTTCTGAAATTGGTTGGCAATACTGACAACTGCGGCGCTGGAAGTATCCACATGCCCAGTACCTAATGCACATGTCAGATTTGGTGTAAATCAATGCGGGTACGTCCAATGCTAAGAATTATGAAAAATAGAGTTTTAATCGTTTGGAAACCCTGACATGTATGACATGTTCCTGGAGTGCCTGTATGACATGTTCCAGTAGCTAATGAACATGTATGTCAAATTTAGTGTAAATCAATTCACACTTTTAAATTTGTATTAATAAAGGCACCATTATAAGTTGAATTTTATAATAGACTGGCAACACTGGCGACTGGGGTGTTTGAAGCCGGGGACACCAAAAACTTTCTTCTATTGTGTTGAATGATTTTTAAGCTAAGTTTGGGCAGATACGAAATGGAAGAAGTTTTGTTAAAAATGATTTTTTTAAAGTTGGCAACAGGGCAACCCAGAAAATCTCACATATACTGAATTGTAGGGTTTAATTTACGTTGTATTTCTTCTTAATTACCTATATAAAAGTAATTCTTGCTTAAACAGGCGTTAGCAATATTACAAATTGCTGCCCTGATAAAAACGAAATTTAGAAGAAAAAAAAACAGAAGTTTTTTTATTTACAGCGCTAAATGCGTTACATAGCACTGAAGAGAATGAAAATGAGGCTATTTATTTTTAGTTTGTTACTATGTGTGTTAGTCGATATGTTAATGTTACTTCAGTGAAAGGTGAAGTGTAACAGCGACGGACAGAAAACCTTCTTGCAATTGAGCCTTTTCATTGTTTTCTTGGAAGATTTTTATTTTTAAACTCAGTTCTTTCATGGTAATTAACGTCTTTGAACTTCGTCTTCCAGAAGAAATATTGCAGGTTGTTGTTTGCTCCTTTAGTTGCTAGTATCCAGGTAGAAAGCTTCCGTGTTTACGTTAACTTTCAATGTTGATTCACGTTTCAACATTGTTTCGAGTTTTCTGGCTCTAGCACATGAAGTAACTAGTTAAAATGTTAGATATATGTATTCTAAGTCGTCACAGGACTACTTATAAACTTATTTCTGATTTCATGTGTGACTGATGATTTAAATTCGATGATCTGAATATACCAAGTAAAATAATTATCTTAATGAAAGTTACTCAAATACTTGAGAATTTTCGACATTTAAATGCTAATGCTAATACTTCTGAAATAATATCATATTTTTTTACCTAAAGCGTAGAATTTGTGTTTTCATAAAATTAAATTTTAGCGTGCGTAGATGACACCAGTGGAACAAAGAGTATATTTTTATTAGAACTCCAAATTCATTCTATTTGGAACTTCTGTTCGTTGACACACACGTCTAGTATTATATATTTAAGATTGGCGGTAAGTACATAAAGCTGTGCAAAGATAAAAAGTTAATTACAAAACATCAAAAGTTTCGAAAGAAAATAAGGGAAGAAAATTTTACTTTTGGAACTTTAGTGACAAAGTAATTGATTTCTGGATGGCTTATCACAGACAATTGCGCCTGACCGATGAAGGGTAATTTAAAATCAGTCTGAATTTTATTTAGCAAGTTTTAAGGAATTAGTCAATCGCTTGCAGAGTATAATTTTGTCAGAACTAGAGCTTTGAACTTGTAACTTAGATAATTAGCCTAATGAAGAAAATGTGTACTCTCACAATAACCAGCGATCACATGTTTCTATAATTACACCAGTTAGAGCAATTATTTAACAAGCATAAGACTTAACATTATTTTTCCTTTCTTCCTGAGAAAACTTTTGGTCTCAATTGGATATTGAATAAGGCAGAATAACATATTAAAATCTTTAGCTAATTGTTGGCTCTACAATTCCTTTGAATTTATGCTGCTATTGCTGATAGATGTGACAAGACGATTACGCAGTCACATTCGTACCTGACCTATGGTATAGAAAGTAACTTCGTGTGTAGCATGAGTTTGGCTTGGTTTCGGTGTTCAAGCGTATGATAAAAAATGATCCAATTATGACAGGTAATCAATACAAATAAAGGTACTTGATTTTCTCTAGCAGTAAACACCGGAAGCACGTAAGCACAATAGAGACGAGAGAAGGCCTTGTGCCACGAAAGTGAAAGTTCTCTTTTCCTTGCTCGCTTGATGGTCGCCGCGCCACAGCCACCCGCTGCAACAGTGCAGCACTCTCCAACGGTATTTCCTCCTTGTGCTCGTTCACTCTCTCAAGTAGATTTCGAATCTGAATCAGGTCAAGCTTACTCTGCGGTCTGCGACTGTGCGTGTGTGTGCGTAATTGTATTTGTGTAGATTGGCGGGCTTTCAGAAGAAAATAGGCTAAGAACTTTATTCATGAAATTCCATGCAATGTTCAATTAAAAGTGTTCAACCGAAAGCGGCAGATCCTTCAAGGCCAGTTTAACACTTTTCCTACATCCCGATCTTGCACTTCTCTTTGCGTCTTAACATAGGAATTATCTTCTGAATGCTCAGCTCCAATAGGTCTCTTCTCGTTTTACGTACCTTGTCAGAATCTACTACAGTTAAAGAAGATCTAAACTTTGGGAACTAAGTCTGCTCCGTACTTCAATTGATTTGTACCATTATACTTCTCTTTTAAAAGGAAGGACAAGTTGATCACTCTTCTTCCGCATTCCATTTCCTTTCAACCAGAGCTTTAATTGCACCCTTCAGTGTACAAATTCTGTGAAGCAAATGTCTCAACGAGTTTCTTTTTGTCTTCTTTACTATCCAATATTGTTTGTCTCTCACCTACTCAATTTACTATTATATATAGCTTCCACCACCTGTTTTTCAATGTTTATGTGAACATTTTAAAGTCTTCCAATTTCTTTTAAATATCCTTTCGTAGAGTCCATGTTTCCGCTATTAATAGTTTAATCAATTATTAACAGTTTTAATAAGCTTACAGAAAAGAGGTTTCTTGGTCAATGCATTTCTCGTCATAACTATTCTTACTGTTCTTTCATTTTCACTCCACTTATACTTTATCCTCACTTGTAATAATAATTCAATATACTTGAAACTGAATAGTTGTTATCCTCTTATTGCTTTTAATTTCGACTTAGCTGTACATATATCGGTTCTTGTAACTATTGTTTTCCATTCTTTTTATGTTTGTCCTCATCTCCTTGCAGAGTTTTCCTTAGCTCTTTTAATATCTTGTTATCTGTTATTACCAAAAGCATTTGTAAATCTGGCAAATGTAGAAGTTATTGAAGCGTCTGTTTATAGCTAATCTTATTTAAATATTTGTTTACAAAGTGGGCGCGGGGCAATGTCCCTATCGAGTTCATCTACCTCCCGTAGGTCGTTCAGTCGTCTTTTATATTAATCCTCAGTATCTCATTCAAATCAGATTCAATATAAGTCATGCGTTCCATTTCACAGCTGAGTTCTTTAACACTTGTATTAGCATATTCCTGTAACAAAATTGTTCCATAATACAATATCCAATTCATTCATTGGAATAATTACTGAACAATTATTGTTCAATTAATTTGGCCTCTGTATATGATAATATCTCTGGAATATGTAGCTTAGCCCAGCAAGAATATACTTAACAGTAATTAAATCTTGAAATGGTTTGTCTTTTTTCAGGACATTCTTATTCGTTTTCTCTACATATGTTGTTACTGAACTCCTTGAAATTCATATAAATAAGACTATGAAATGTTTTATGGAATGTGTTTATTCTGTTCGAATCTTGTTAATGACACCAAATGCTTTTCTAAGGTCCACATTATTAAAACACATAATTTGTCGCTTGTATTTAATGATTTTGACATTTCCTATGTAAGCTTCAATATGTTACATTATATTTGTTTCTTATAAATCCATGTTGATGTTTATGAAGTCAAACAGGAATAATAATAATAATAATTAGTTTAATAAATTATCAATTAAGCTGGCTTATCATCATTTAGCTCCCCTTGAAAATGTCTATGTCCGGTTTTCCTTTGAACGGAAATCACTCTGGGTTTGCGAAGAATTCAAGAGAGAGGCGACATCGATTTCTATGGATAAAACTGTTATTGCATGATGACATTATTTTTAGCGATATTGTGGTTCATGTGTGGATATATATTATTTAGTCTGCAAAAGATTATTTCAATTGTTGTCATACCTTCAGGAACAATATAAATAATTCTCAACTGAATACAAATATTGAGATATACATAAATCTGTTCTGTGTAAAAGAAAACTTCTTTATGTCATATATTAACATATTTTATGCCATATGTGTGAAGGGTTATCTCAACAAGCACTTGTGATTTTTTAAATTGTTTTAACAATCAATACCACAATATTCAACTATTAACAAACAATGTTTTTTTTTAATTCATTGTAATATGTATTAAAATTGTTTTGATTTTGAATCATTTTTCTTTATAATTCAGCCATAAATATTCATTAATTATTTCTCGATGCACTCACTTTTCTTTGAAGTCCTGGATTGTGGCCCACTTCACCCACTCCTTGTGACGTCTTTGAGTTACGCGTTAGAAAAATTCCATAACACATCACTTTCGATTTCGAAAGGGACTTCACTATGCTCTGCAGTCTAGTAGCAAATCGATTCAATTTCATAACCTAAAAATATGAATCAAGTGACACGTCATTTTAAAGAACTTTTCTTCATAACCATGTTATTATTTTGTAACCGCAATGAGCGGTTTATGAAAAATCGAATTTCAAACCGTTACTTAGTATTGATTTGAATGACTTCACTTAGATACTATATGAACATTGTTTTTAGTTGTAAGGAAAATATATTGCATCATATTCGAAGTGTTAAGGTTGGGTTCCATCCATTATAGTAATAATTAAGTTTTATTTCATAATATTAACTGTTATGTTCAAAGGTTCAACATAGATAAACCAAAAAAAACAAAGCCCTTACCATTTTGAAGATATTATGCAGCAATGAACTTATTTTCTTGAATTTACCCATAAAAGATAAATCCAACATTTCCGTAGTTACCATTATTTATTTATTATTGTCTCACTTGCCAATTTTATAGTATTGACGGTTTGATCGAAACCCCTTTCTCATGAACTAATAATTGAAATTAGGAAATAATATCATCGTTGTAAAGAAAAGATCTTCAAATTTAAATGATGTGTCTTTTTTTTTCATATTGCCAGTTTATGAAATCGAATGTTTTGCTATCATGCTGTAGACACAGTCAAATTGATCACAATAGAATTTGTTTCCAAATCAAAAATAATGTATTACGGAACTTTTTATAACACGAAAACCAGTGACATCGCAAGGAGTAGGCGAAGTGGACCACAGTCCAGAGCTTCAAAGAAAAGTCAGTGCATCAAGAAATAATTAATGAATACTTGTAGTCAAATTATAAAGAAAAAGATTCAAAATAGAAACAATTTTAATACATATTACAATGATATAAACAAACACTTTGGAAAATTTTAAAAATGATTTGTTAATTGTTGAATATTGTAATATTGATTGTTATAAATAATTTGAAGAATTATAAGGGCTTGTTGAGATAACCTTTCACGCACATATGACATAAAATGTGTTAATATAATGCCATAAAGAAGTGTTCACACAGAACAGCTTTATCTCATTATTTGTGTTCAGTTGAGAATTATATACATTGTTCCTGAACGTACGGCAACCACTTAAATAATCCTTGGGAAACTAAAGTTATATGCACACATGATCCACAATATCGGTAAAACGAATGTCATCAATAACAGTTTTATCCATACAAATTGATGTTGCCTCTCTCTTGAGTTCTTCGCAAATCCAGGGTGATTTCCGTTCAAAGGTAAACCGAACACAGACATTTTCAAGAGGAGCTAAATAATGATAAGTCAGCTTAACTGATAATTTATTAAACTAATTGTTATAATTATTACCTCTGTTTGACTTCATAAATATCAACACGGATTTATAAGAAACAAATATAATGTAACATACTGAAGATTACATAGGAAATGTCAAAATCATTAAATACAAAGCGACAAAATATGTGTTAAAAATTGCACTTGATACCATTAACAAGATTCGAACAGAATAAACGTATTCCAAAAATATTTTACAGTCTTAGTTTATATGAATTTCAAAGTGTTTGCTAGTAGAGGAGTACAGTAAGAAAATTTGTATAGAAAACGAATAAGATTGTCCTGGACAAAGACATTTCAAGGTTTAATTGCTGCCATG
Source organism: Lepisma saccharinum (assembly GCA_022664845.1). NCBI lineage: Eukaryota > Metazoa > Arthropoda > Insecta > Zygentoma > Lepismatidae > Lepisma > Lepisma saccharinum. The sequence goes on from JAGDQP010000124.1 coordinate 54,506, forward strand.
CAATCAGAGTTATGGTTCGAAGCCAATTCAATCTAATAACACAATGATTCGATTGACCATTGGATTTCTGTCGAATGCTGCACTCTTTTAATTCAACTGCGGACAACGTACATTCTTGGAAATGACTATACATTATTATTAACTCTATTATTATGTTAAAGATATCTTTTGATTCTTCAGCAAATTTGTGAATTATATTTCCACGTAATTATTAAAGAGAAGTGAGTTCTATTTATTCGGTTACTGTTAAGCATCTTCTGGATGGGTTAAGTTACATATTCCAAAGATCTTATCCTGTACACAGGCCAAATTAATTGAATAAATTGTTCAGAAATTCTTTAAACTGCAGACTTATTCTTTATGCTTTGGAAATTAAACTAAAAATTGCATTTCAGATTGGGCTTCTGGAGAACACAAAGTCTTGACATTGATTCAGATTTTGAAGCAAAATGTTACTTAGAACATGCATTAATAGGAACTATTTTTCCAGAAAGTAGACATTAATAAAAACACGCAGGGTAAATTGTCAAACATATAGCTCTTATGTCGTGGTTCGAAAAAAACACTGTTGGCATGCCCCATAAAACTGAAATGTTGGGGTAATGTCAATACACACTTTAAAAGGATTTGTGTGTTGAAAAAATTTACTGATGAGATTTTCAAAATTACCAAAGTTAGACAAACATTGAAAATCCTTTGATATATTAATCATTATACATATTTTCACTAGTTTCAGGAGATTCTTCTCTTTCATTTTGTTTGTATGATCATATTATTAGCATGATTTGTTTCATTGCAATTTCTTACTGTTTTCTTAAGTGATGGTGCTTATTCATAACAGTTCGAGGATGGTGCTATGAAAGCACTGGGGTTTCTGTAACAGGTGCTAAACGATTTATTGTTAAATTTCCCCTTGCTTTACGAACCTTTCTTTTTTACATATCTTTTATAGTTTCAGTATTTTTACTTTCTGTACTATTTTTACACTCAATACATTTTTTCTTATGAAAATGTCTTTTTATATCAATGTTTTGTGCCTAAGTATGACAACTGCCAACTGAAACAGCCGACTGACTATTCTTGTCTTTCCTTTTGGCGAAACAGAGGAGGACTTATAACCTGTTACTAAAACTGATTTTAAAATGTATTTATGGGCACATCTCTGTTACTTTATCAAAAGCTAACAGAAAGCGACAATGTTTTGCCAGTATTTATCCTACTTCGAACTTAATAAGTATGCTTTCTATAAGCGCTGAAGAAATACAATAGTAATTGGTAGCAGTTAAATAAATCCATATCTCTTCGCAATATATTGTATTCAGAAAAGAAAAATAATAAGAATAGTTGAGGCAATATTTGAACTGTTGAGCTTGAGCGTGATGAACTTTTAAAGTGATTTTGTTTATCCTGAAATATACCTTCTTCTTTTCATACTTTAAATCCATATCAATGCATATAGAGAGTAGTATTGCATCTACCTTTCATGATAAGACTAGACAATGGCTTAATATCTGAGCATGTTTTTTCTCCTGGTTCTTCTAATGTTCATGATTTGATTTTTTCCCTTTCTGTGTTATTTTCTATAAGCATTTTTATCACTCGTAAATATTACTATGTATAGATGTCTATGATACATACAGTAATGTGCAATGAAGGTCCTAATGGATCAACTTTTTGTAAGTAAAATTACATTCTAGATTTGTTTTCATTTTTTTTCCCGTTCAATTTGTGTTCATGTATTCCAATAAATAGTTTCCACATACACGAAGAAACAAGAATGGTTTATTAGGGTCTCGATATTTGAAATGGTTCAAAATTTATAGTTAAATAAAACCAGGATTGTCTCGGACACTGTCCATTTTCCAACGGAGAACAAATGAAACATAAAGTAAAAACTATGCCTGGATGAAATATTTGGTACTCTTTTAGTGATTTCTAGGTATTGTGAAATTCTAATTAATAGTTTAGGGTGTTCTTTACTATATTTGTGATTTCTCCTCACTTTGTAGGCTGATTCGTACACAAGGAAGAGAGTAAACAAGTGATGGATTGTTGATTTTCTTTGCACTATGTCAAATAGGCGTTGACAGGGAGAATATACAACACATTATAACTTGGTCTGTAATAGAACTATTGATTACCTATTGGACGTTAACTGTAATAGTTAACTTTTCAGTTACTGATACAATGTATGATTATATAATATGTACAAATATAACAAATAATTTTCTTCTAGCATATGTTCCTATACTTTGAATATAGAGGAATTTGAAACAGAATTTAAATCGCTTGAAATGGATTCTTAATATGTTGAAATATATTTAAACTTGTAAACTGAATTAATATTTTTAAATAAAAAGGGCACAAAATGAGAAATGAATAATGAAACAAATTTCAAACCGCGTGAAATAAATAATAAATTATACAAGAACAAATGACTACTTTTCTAGCTTTCAGCTGACCAAGTAAGCTGTGCAAGGCAAGAAAAGTAAGAGCAAGTTCAAGGTCAGTACGCACCAACAATAACATAAATGAAAACATTTTTAAAATGCAGCCTACTGGAAAATGCAATGATACTGCAATGTGCCATGTCGTAGTCTATTATACTCTTTCTGAACACAATAGAGGGAATGGAACAAAAATAATAACCAATGATCTTCATACAAACAAGCATTTTTTGATGATTACAGACAGCGTTAGTTTTCTATTGTAGCTTCCATATTTTAAGTGTAACGCACGATGTCATACTTCCTATTTCTGTTGCAGTAAAATAAAATACCCCAGTCCCAAAAGTTTCATAATCTGGTGTTAACTTGTAATTAAGAAACAAAAATGAGACACAATTCTTGTACTGAAATATAATCCCTACTTATTTTTAGAAATTTATCACATAAATATCATAAACAACAAACTTATTCATGTTTTCATGTCATGCTATCGTGATACAAGAGGTATGATTGTATTAACGAGCTATCCATCGAAATAGTCAGAGGCGTAATAAACAAACTTGAAATTTGCAGTTGTTTCCAAAATGGAATTTATAACTGTCATATTTATTTAGGTTTGGTTCAAACGTTGTTATTTCAATGTATTTGTTTATAATTTTCTTTTCTAATTCTTTTATATTAAATCCAAGATTCATTCACCTAGAATTATTCCTCCTTGGTGCTGGGATGTAATTTCTTGCCCGTGAATCATCTACACAAGTTACGTTCCTATTATTTACAAACATTAACGAATACAAGTTGTCAAGCGAGCATTTTCTTCTAACAACTACATGTACTAATTGCGAATACTATGAACTCCAATTAAAGTTTAACTATATATTGTGAGTTTCCAGTAGAGATTTGTAAAACATAGTTCGATATTTTCCGCTAAGTAATTAAAAGACGGAGAAGGAAGCGTGTGTTCTTTACCGTGTATTACAGTATCGAATACATCCTAATTTTAATAAATGAAAAAGAGTTTTTTTTTTCAATGAGAGAAGCCAGAAATGTAAAGATTTATACACAGAATTTCAGTAAGTCAGATTGGGAGAGACGGGCTGCAGTTATACGTTAAAACACCGGACAACGGAATGGAAATACCTCGAACTAGTACACATTTTTATGTGCAATTGATAATACAATCCAAAATATATTGTCAAGTATTATGAAGAACTCAAATTATGATTTAACTGAATGATAAAATATTAACCCATTCTACTTTTAAACACACTAGCTTTTTATTTAGTGACTAGTCCTTAGCTTGAATCCAGTGTAAAGGAAAACTGTTATTGCTTATAAATTTAACTGTATATGGATAAGTTACTTCGGAAAGGACATTTTTCCACTGCTGAGAAAATTCACTGATATGATAGTATTATAGCCTTCACAAAATTGACACGTATATATACATTTCCCCTTTTCGAGATGATTTTCTAGATATTTACAAACCCTGTAGACCTAATTTTCAACTGAAAACAGGAAAACGTGACATACACAACTAGCTCATCGCATAGGATTTTGCAGTAGCTCCAAAGTTGAGTAGGGACATGCATAACAAAAATAAACATTTCCTCCTTCACAAATATTGTGGTGGCAAGTAGTTCTCTCTAGACGTGTGGATTTCGAACCTGTGTGATATTTCAAAGCACGTTGCAGACATCATAAAGAATATCAAGGACATCGGCCTAATTGAGAAATATTCTTCAAAAGTAATGCATTTGGCTTACGAAGCGTTCCATATCATTTAAATAAAATTAGAGCTTAATACAGATTTGGAGTACACTTCAAAAGAATTACGTACCACTATTGATATTATTTGTGACTTGTGAAGTGAAAAAAATGCATATTTTTGTTGCGCATTTTGTAATTCAGCTTTTCCCAATGTGGCATCCTATACTATGCTATATGAGTTGACTGTGTGTTCATATTTTATTATTTTCAGTAAAAAATTGTTGTGATGTGTTGCGCTAGATAAATAAGAAGTGTAAACTATATTTCGTTTACACATAAGGTATTTTATTTCTTAGTTATAAGTATTGAATTTTTAGACACCAAGGAGATTAGTTCAGAACATATTACATAGCTCAGTATTAAGAATTGAATGTTTTAATAGAATCATCCTCAATATTTTTTTTATTTATTTATTAGGGATAGAAACAAGGTTGTAAAATAATTCTTCAAATTAAGGAACAATGTCTAGACGTTTAAGGTACTAGCTGAGTTTGGGAAAGATTGCAAGCGCGTTGCAATTCCATCAGATTGGTAAGTGCTGTGAAATAATAATATTGCTTAAAACATAAGTCGGTTTTGCAACAATACTGCTTACTCAAATTTTGATGAAAAATCAAGAATGTGTTTAAAACGTCACATACCACACACATATCTTTTACACAAAAATCAAGCTTTCACAGCCCGATGTTAATACTCAACTTATTAATTAATTCACTTATTAAATACATAGTTTTAACGCACTATACAACGTTTTGACTACTTTGAAGTCATTATCAAGTGTACTGTTAATTGAATAGTTTCTATTTTTAATTGCTTTTAATAATCGGTTATAACAACCAAATAATCATAAAAAACTAGAAAATCTGCAAAGAGAAAAAGGCAAGATCAGAAAAACAGGAAAGAAGAAATAAGAATGGTTTAGGGGCTGCACTCTCTAGATTCAAAAAATAATTTACAGATCCTTTGCTGAATTCAGGGATCTAAGAAATTTAATGTCACTGTCAAAAAGTGTATATAAACCAAACAAAAGACATAAAAGAAAAGATATGCAGAGCATTTAAGGTACATGAGCAATATAGAAATGAAATCCGGAATTTCTACTCATATAATTAATGATTATATAGATAACAGTAGCATTAGGTTTCTTAGAGGAGCAAAACGCAAAAAAGAAAAATTAGCTAGAGAAGAAAATCGCATTTGCTACAATTCAGATAATGTAAACGAAAACTAAGGTCCACGTTTAAACCAAGAATGTAATCAATACGTACAGAATTAATATTATAAATATTATTATGAAACAGCAATTAATAAAACGAAAGCACAATGGATGGGCATAATTAGCCATTTCCGCGTTAGATCACAAAATACGAATACGTGCAGAATTAAAGAAAGAGAAGAATTACGTACTCAACAAAGAAATAAATGTGTTCTGGCAACAATACGAGTTCAAACATTTGAGGAAAAAATAAACAAGAATGAGTATTACCATAGAGTTAGGAATATAAATAGAGGGAATCTTAGTCTGTTTCGTTGGAGAGGGAAATGAAGCCAAGAGACAGAAGGAACGAGACATTTCGGCCATCTTGTGCGGTCCCATATTTAGAGACCCTCTTTTCCGAGTATTGCCTCCCTCAGGTGCACTCACTCTCTATCGAAAAAGGCAATCATCACAGTACTCGGTATAGAGGGACTTTAATGGGGCCACACAAGATGGCTGCCGATGAACCGAATTTGGCTTCGTTTGGCTTCTCTCTATTTTTTCTTCCTAACTTTATGGTATTAACAGTAACTAGACTTGATAATGACTACACCCGAAGTCTAAACGTTGTGTTTTGCATTAAAAATGTATATTTAAGAAGTGAATTGAAAAATAAATTAGGTATTATAATCGGTCCATGAAAGTTTTATTTATGTTTTAAAGAATCGAGTGTGTTACTACATACAAGTAAATACAAATATCCGAGAGCTTATGGATAGCGACTAGTTACTAAATAGTAGGCAAGTACTGTATTTAAATGCTGAGTTGATTAATTGTTATATATAAATTTAAGAGACTACTTTTCTTGAATCAAGAGTTTCAAAATATCCCAAATATTAAAGACGGAATCAATATTATTTACCGCACAAAATTAGCATTTGCTCACGTAAGGTTATTTTATCTTAGTTCAGAACAGTCATTAAGGTGAAACACAAGGATATTTCTGTTTGACTGTCAACAACTATACAACGAACATATACGTATTGTGTATTTCAAACTAATCAAAACTCTACATCACACCAGGCGCAGAGACTACCAGACGACATGTTGGTCTGGCATTATCATCTCAGTCTATCCCATGATTATCGTTCTTCTGTGCTGTGAATTCCGAAGATTTCTGCGTCTCAAATAAAGTGTCAACTCGTCCTCATGATGATAACTCAGCCTTGAAACCTTCTTGATTTCCTATCGGAATCATATACGGTATTTGTCTCCTTCAACCATACTGAATATACGTATATCTACAAGAATTTCTAGTTCGTGTCTACTGTAATATAGAAGATGTTACAAAAAAAAAAGCACGAAACCATCTCACGAGATTCCTGCCACGAAAGTAAAAAAAACTAGTATAGACCATCGAGGCTGCACAAATGCTTCGTTTAGACGCTATGGGCTGTCGAAAGCGTGAAAAATGAACTGTACAGCTTGACATTTTCAACTTTGTTCTTTTTCTTTGAACATTATATAAGGAGGTAAACATACACCCTAGGATCAGTTCCCGAAAAGTGTTGCCACAGTCTAATATTAAAATAGTGAAAAATCCTACATTTTTTGAATACATCATTAATACCTCTGCACCAAGCGTGTAAATTTTTAGACAGGGACACTCTCATGTTCGATGAGAAGCCATGCAAACTCTCTATCACCGACAATTCTGCAACTAGTTAAGTCAATAGATTTTGTGCAGGAATACACCCACAGTTTGTACAAATTCCGTGTCTGGCAACATCTTTTACGACCGTGCCTCAATGATAACTGATGTTATATTCATCAATGTCTTTAAAATTTCTCAATTTACAGGTCTATATTTTAGTGTAAGACCGATGTCTCAATGTGTTTTAGTTTATTAGTAATGCGTTGTGAAAGAGTGAGTTGTGTAACTTTTGGGCCTTTCTGTAGAGAGAGAGAGAGAGAGAGAGAGAGAGATACTAAAATTCCAAAGAGAGAAACTAAAATAACTTCTCCATAACTAGAATTGACAACTATGAGATTTCATTGAGGATCTACTAAAGTTTTCTTCTCTGGCTACTTGTTATTTTTAACTTTATGAAGTGGAAAACCTATTCTTAACTGTTAGTTTTTACGTATACTGCACTCAGATTTTGTTGTTTACTATTTGTTTACTAGACATTTAAGTAATCGTCTATGAGTTGGCATTCAAGTCCACAGGTAGTTAGAAATGAAAAGCGTGACCTGTAAGTCGAAGAAGCTAAGGGAGTCAATGAAGTGTGCATAGTGACTATTGAAAAGACGAAATAAAAAAATTCTGGTGAGTGTCCCTTTGCGTAAACATTTTAGAGGGACTTTAATGGAAGAAAGTACTTAACTCTTTTCTTAAACTTGTATCTTTGTGTGAATACCCTTTACTGAAAGCAACGAGCTGGTTTGCAGCAATGAATATGTCTAGCTTCATGCGGAAGATGATTAATGATCTCTCGTCTTCTGTCAGTTAACTAAGAAATGTGAAAGATTTCTTAGTTACAAATCTACTCAAAGAATTTACCAGTTAAGGAAGAAGGAAGGTATTTTCCCCCTTCAACTAGTTTTCGTGGGTTATTGGCTAAGGTCGCTGCCAACAAATTGACACTGAGAAAGGCTTAAGTTCAAACCCTGATCACGCTAATCAATACGAGTGAAAATTTCTTTGTTTTTACTTACTGACACTAGGAAGTTTCAAAGATGGTACCTTGATTTAAGGACAGCCCACTACCTTCTACTCCTCCAACTGAAGAACACGATGAAGACCAGGCATTCTCTATTTCCTTTCCTTTATTTATGGTTATCATGTTTCCTGAGTTATATGAATGACCGAAACAATACAAACAAAAATAAAAAAAACAATACATGTGCCATAAATAAATATGAATGAAATGCAAACTTTTATTTAAATAATATATTATTATATGTATTTGATTGTCAGTCAAGTTCATTCGGGTTTTTCATTTATTTTAATGTGTATTTTCTATTACAAGTGTTAATGAATAATAGCCCTATATTCTTCATTGTTTACGATTTCTTGCCAACGTTCCACTAGCTTGTCAATGGTTAGACGGTAGAAATAACAATTTTTTGACTCAAAAAATTCATTCACCCACGCTTTCAGCTCCACATAGTTTTTTAAGAAAACACTTCACAGAGGTTGGAGAGCGACCGGAAAAGTAATAATCTGACGGCTGTAGTTCACGAGAATACGGTGGGTGCGGTAGAACTTCACAGTACTCCTGAATAGCAGTTTTGGTTATATTAGCGAGGGTTTTCGTTTTACTACTGAAACACGCCGTGCCGCCAGTCGGATCGTTTCAGCTGGAGTGTCTTATTGACAAGTACATTTGTTGAACGGAAAGCTCTGCACTAAACGTTGTTGTTCTCAAGCAGTTCGTAGTGGATTATACCTTCTTCATCCCACGAAACACAGATCATTATCTTATATGGATGCAGCTCTGTCTTGACTCGAAGTGATGTTTGATTGTTAAGACTAAAGCTGAAATTGATCACCGGGTCATTCGGGTCAAATTTTGGACCAGGTCACCGAGTTACCGGGTTTATACTTGGGACACGCGGACCCGATGACCCGGAGGTCAAAGCAAATTTCTTAATTCTTTCCTCATAATACAATGTTGCATTTGAACAGCGTTTTTTCAGGGGTGGCTGGGGCTGGTGGTATTAGACCCCACGAAAAATACGACGCCGAAAATTCCTAGTTCATTGTAGTTCCTTAACCTCTATGCAGAGAATTGTTTTCAACATTCATAATAATTTCAATATGCTGTATGGTGTTTTTCTTTCTGTTAATAATATGAATATATATTATGAGGCTTACTTCTCAAGAAATCTCACAAATGACAATATTGATTAATTCAAGGCAAAGGAACAGGATCAGGTAAAATCGGGTCGAGATTGGGTCGAATCGATCGTCGGGTCGCCGGGTCACAGAGTCAGCCTGGTTATTTGGTTCAAGACTGGGTCAACAAAACAGTTGGGTTATTTAGGTCAAGACCGGGCCATTCGGGTCAGGTTTCGGACTGGCACGGGGTTGCTGAGTCACTCATCCGGGTCAGGTCAGGTCGTTAAGAGTGACCCGGTTTCAGTTCTGGTTGGGACTCAAACATTCTTTTCTCTGCTTCATGTTGACGTAAAGAACCGTTTATAATCGTTGGTGACGATGAGGTACAGAAATCGGTGCCGAGCGAATAAACTGGTAACGACAGTAGCGCAATTGAATTTATACCTTTCGCTTAGAGCGTGTGACATCACGCGCCGAGATTTTGAAGCTTACCCATCAAGTGAATGTAGCGTGAGACACTCCAAGCTTCCAGTTCTAAATAAACACCAGAAGAAAACAGTGCAGAGAGTCAGAAATGTGTTGTTCGAACTCCGAAGACATAAGTTACTCCCACTACTAATTCCACGGTTCAATTAGTTTTCAATTTGCCAGTTACGGAACGGAATGCCATTGATTGAGAATATTTCCAATATCTGGGGAAATAAGCTATTAAGATCGTGGCAGCAAACATTTGATCAGCATTTGGTTACGATAAGGAACGGTTTTCTTTTTCTGCTCATGTGCGCAAAGTGAAACGGAAAATTGAGGACTTCCAATAACCTAAAAGAAAATCTTCGGTGCTTCTCCACGATAATTGGCGATAACTGCAAATACTGATATTTTTTGTTCATATTAAAAAAAAACAATCTGCAAGAACTAGTCTGCCGCAACTAAAAGCGGAAGGTTGGGATAAAAAATGGAAGGTTGGGGTAACCCATTAATTTTACGAAACAAACAACGAGAAGTCCGAAAATCACATCCATTCTTTCCTCCGATGTGTCGTTTAGTTTCCAGAGCAAAAAAAAAGTAATATTTTCAAGAGGGGACATGTGCTTTGGCAGTAATTTCTCACATTCACTTTCAATCGAAAAGAACGTCTTTTCCCCGGTGACGGACTAATTCACTTATTTCTGAAACATTAAGGAATACATAAACGTTTTAACAGTACATAAACGTCAATCCTCTGTCTTTACCTGTTATTCAGATAATGCAATAACTTCCATACCAAACTTTTATGCATTTCATTTGTCTATTCTTTACAATGGAGTATTTCGTGTTAAAAACATATTTTTTTTAATGTTAAATTAATAATCAATAATAGTTTGGTGTAAGGTTCTAAGTTCGTTAGTACAAAACAAGATATTAGGTAGATAAGTACGTATTCCCAAAACAAAACAAATAGTTCAAACATATGATATAAATATGCGTACATTTGTCAAGAGTTTATTGATTTAATTTGATGTCGATTACAGTTTAGGAATATAGTCAATATATTTCCCGAATAATCTTAATATTCTAATTACAACATACAGAAACCAGAAACAATAAAGAAGAGGAAGTGAGTGAGAAGGAAGAGGCAGCCCGTCAGGTGTAATTTCCTGGGGGAAATAACGAGTACCATGATACACACAAGCTACGTTTTTGTGTGCGTACTAATGCACAACACGCACACTTTCTTAGAAAAAGTTGTCATTTATAAACAGCTCAGTGCTCACTCACTATACGGCGCGGTTGATAACTGTTTCACATCTGCCAAGAAAGTAACGTGAGCAGAGAAATTGCCCGCATACATGTACTCAACAATTTAATTATTGTTTGTTCGTTGCTTACTTTCTTTTTAAAATTTTATTTTGATAATTTCATTAATAGTTTCAACACTTAAGATTTTGACATAGAAGTTTGATATTTTTGTATCGGAGGAGCTGGAGGTTAAGCAGATGTGAAAAGATGTAATATTAGCTTTCATCACTTAGCTTGATACTTGTCATTCGGAGTTACTATTTCTGACTCACATTAATTACGTAGAATTTAATGTTGGCTAACACAACAACGCTAATAACATATACTTGCAAGTTTTTGATCACTTCTATTATCTGCAATGCGAAAATTATCAAAACGTGTTCATATTCAATAGTAGGATATTGTAGTAATGAATCAAATCCGATCAAATATCTACTGTTGATACATAGCAGCCTTATTACACAGACTGGTCCAGTTATTATTATTTTGTTATTATTGCAAGCCTCTACTTTTACCAAGTGTATCTAAAGAGCAAGCAAAAATCAACAATACTTAAGCATCTACAAATGTGCAAGTCGTGCCTATACACACCTGGAAGCATAAGATTCAAATAAGGCATTGTTTTCGTAACTACAATGTACTAGGCGTGTACGTTATATTCTACTAAAGAAGGAATGCTCATAAACAGTCCATATACTTGTTTTAATTATAAAATGTGTTCTGATGACAATTATGAAGACAAGTGACGAATGCTAATAATAAATCTTTGTACATCTATATAATCTGCAGTTTCACAGACACAGCAGATACAATATTGCCTAATTCGGTGTAAAAATCTTCAATTAGAGAATGTTAACTCTAAGGAAACGGAAGACCAGTTGAATTATGGACTGCAGACATTGACGTTATGTACTGAAAAGAAAAGGTGTAGATTTCTTATTTTTATTGTGTAATTGAAATACATTTTAAACAAGAGTACAAAGCTTGTGAAGCGACAACATTATTTCGATCATCAGAGATGAGAAATAGTTTTAACTTAATTTAAATTAATAGGCAAAAGCTTGTCACAAGTGTGAGGGATGATGTATCTCGTCTAATGAAACAAGATGCGCCTTGAGTTTGAGCAAGATCCTTTGCTCCTTGTTTATTGTTTAAATCGGAAGTAGTAAATTCCTTAAAACGAAATATTTGTTTGAAAAGTTCGGTAAACTGTAATGTAGAATATATGCAAAGAGCTCTGCATAACTCTGGACAGTATTGAACGTCCATGTCCAGACGTTATGATTACAGTGCGAATTGCATCCAGAACGGCGTACCAGATATCATAATAACAAATGTGCAATTACGAAATGTAGATCTAGTGGACTTATGTGAACAGTTTTTGGCAATGAATTTTCTTACATCAGCAAAATACCTTAAGACAGCAATCTGAATTACAAAATATTACTTTAAAAATCTAGTGGTCAACTTATGCTATATTTAGTTCACCCGAATCGTTCTTTAATGTAAAGAAACTATTAATTTAAGATTTATTCCTTGGCAAACATTGTTGAGATATCGTGAAATAAATTATACATAAAGCAATGAAAAAAATACGATGAGAAATTATACTATTTGTTGTTGTAATTCACGAATATATTTACCTAATTCTTATAACGTGCGTGTCAAAATATGAGCAATTATATCAATAACATTCTTTACCACCAGGGAGTACCTAAATTTTCTGTTGTCACTGCTGTCGTCAGTAGTGTGTTGAGCTCTGAATCTGTCGATCCTTGATCCATTTTCGGATTCAGGTTTTCCTACGTTATTCACATGTGTTTCTATCACTTACGAGTGTGGTCAAATGCTCGTAATTTAAGGATTCTTATAGAAAACATTGTACGTGCAACTGTACGTTTGATTTTTTAACAGTCTACAATATGTCAGTAAGAATAATATAAGACAGAATATAAGGATCATTTGAAGCGTTTGTGATAAACCTGAAATATCACTTTTGTATTTTTTGGAGGAGAGCCAGAAAACCTGCACACTGTAAATCATGATGATTATCAGGCTGATTTTTATCTGGGCATTCTTGGAGATCATTGAAACGCTTCTGCTAACCCGAAACGTGCCTAACGATAATATTCAGGCAGTAATTCACTTTCAAAATTGAGTTGTACATTTTTGAAACCTAACAGTGGATGTGTCCATTTTGGTCTCAATTGACCCACATTTAAATGGAACTCTCCACGTTTGAAACTCACTCGCATCAAATTGTCTCATTTTCTCATAAATATAAACTAAAGTGTCGTTCAAGTATTAAGTCAGCACCCAGGAGGAGAATGGTCCAAGGTTTGCTTATTATTGCTGGGCAAAATTTTACTTACAAAGGGGAGGGGATCTAATATGATTGTGCTGCCGTAATACTTGAACGTCTCTAATGCTTATTTTCAAACTAATAAATTTAAATTCATATTATTTAAATTACAAGCCATACTAAGGTAGTACTCGAGTCAGTATGTTTTTAAGGTACTTTGCATGGTAAAAGATAAAACAAGAGCATTGCTCATTTATAAACATCGTGCATTTAACGTGGTTGCATTTAATTATCAAATAATAATTTATTTAATGAAGTCGAAATATTTGCTCTTAGATTACTGCAAAAGGATCTTGAAGGACTCATTTCACAGTCTTTTCTTTTCTGCGTTTCCAGTTAATTTGTCGGTACGTTTGCTTGCTGTTTTAATGGAACTTCTTTGTTGTTAATTTCAATTACTCTTGAAAATTAACTAAATAAAGGTATTTTATTGACACAAAAAAGAAGAAGAATAGCATAAACTTACAGAGTGTTATCCAACTGTCGTAATGCTGACTTCCAGTGCGTGACTGGAACCAAACTATGGTGGAGATGTTAAAAAAATTTGATCCCAAAAGGGAAAATTTAAATTACATTTTCGATGCTTTTTGTACAGTATTTCGATGCTTATTGTACAATTTTGTACAGTATACGTGCATAATCGCAATATCTCAAAATCACCAAAAATCGAGATGTCTCTCTTTGAACCCAAATGCCTCATTTCTCTTTTTAACTTGCTCCTAAGTGTCCTCAAATTAACATCACTGGTAAGAGACAACCTGGTCTTCGTAGACATTTTTCTTTATATTGAAACATTTCCTTTTTGCCATATAGGACAATGCTTTCTAAAACTTTTTTAATTATTGTTTTTGGGAAATAATTATAGTGTTCACAAGAACATTTTCTGAATTTGTTTAAAAAATGCTCAAGAAGTTTTGTGACCAATGATTATGTTATATAATTTGAAATTCTAGTTAATTAAATTTTAATATGAATATTAAGTATATTATGTGGTCCATTTCAATTAATTTTGTTACATTAAGTAAAGGTGTAATTCTATTTTGACCATGCAATTTCCAAAATGTCTGTATTAATTGTAGGTATAACTGCGGTCATTTTCTACTTCAATATAACCCAGTCGCTGGCTAATATTTGATAGAAGACATTCGAAATAACAAAAAATTGATGGGACGCTCTTAAAATTCCATTCTTGCGATCAGGGTAGGTACAGATAAGATATAATGAATTTTTATGGGCGGTAACAGCACTATGGCTTACGCGCGTCCCGAGGGTAGGTACACCTTAGCTATAATTTCCCATTTAAAAGAAAGACGTCACCTAGAATCCTAGGAACGTGCAGCGTTCAGTGGCTTGCTACAAGGAACATGTATTCACTCTAGAATATTGTTTCTCAAGCTTTTGTAGATCTCGGCCTCGCAAAATTGTGTTGAACAGTTCCAGATTCCAGTTGTTTAAATACTTTTTTGCGCTACATGAACTAAATAATAGAACACTTTTATCTGAGTGATTTATGTTTGTCCTAAAACATGAGCCAATTTATTCCAGAAGCGATAATTTATTCCGTTGGAGGTGCGTCCAACAAAACTTATATTAAGCAATCACTTCCACTAAAAGCAACGGTGTCTAACAAAATGTTCAGTCACTAAGATAACAGTTTTTTTTTCGTGCACTGTGCTAATAATGTGTTCGCCGTTTTGACACCCACAGCAGTCTGCTATCGCAAATCCAACTAGAAGGAATCATGGGTACACATTTCTTTCTCTTTTTATTCATAGCAAGGTTCTAATTTTTCGTTATGTTTTCGATAAACATATGCAAAGTTATTCTAAATAGACCTGTCTGAAAAATTCTTATCGTTCTTCATATCCAATGTGTGCGTGTGTGTTTCAATCTGTGGTCTACAAGCTTTCAAATCAAAAACTATTACACTATGATAATTAGGGTTTGTAAACAAATCAGTTAAAGAAGGTTTAGATCTTTTTTCTTCAAAATCTGAAGGTGGTTACAGTTCTCCGTTCCAAGAAAGTCCCATTGAATAGTCTTTATAGACCCAAAATCACGGAATTTGCACTTTTATTACCTTGTGTATGAAATTATGTGAGTGTTAGAAGTTGTTACAAAAATATATTTTCGTTAAAAACATGAGTCTCGTCGCGGCCCGGTAGGAGGATTGGGTCACCAAGGTATGGTACTGTACTGCAGCCTGGCTGTTGAGTAACACTGCTCTAGAAGAATTTGAAATGGGAAAGCATCTTTGTTGACACACTGGATTCAGTTAGTAATGAACAGATCATTTTCTCCTCTTTGCTATGAAGTCATATTATAATAATAAATGAAGGTCAACTGCCCATTTACTCATTAGATTCTTAAGATGATAACAATCTCAAAATCATCTGGAAGAATACTGAGAAACAAGAGAACAGAAGAAACTTCAACATGTTGGCAACACTGGATGCTGTCACAAAAAACGGCTATGTACAACTCCAACAACTGTTGCCAACAACCAATTTCTATAAGAAACTTTCTGAAGAGAGAACTCAACAAACATGGGAAAACATGAAAGAACAATCTTTCAGAAGGACATGTAGTTACTTCAAAGATGTCAGTAAAATGCAACCCTGAGAAGTTAATACGATGTAAGAGAGAAGAAAAAGGACAATTCTACTTGTTTTCTGTTGGTGAAGAAGCAGATTTCACTTCTAGAAGCTCAAGAACTTAATGCAAGAAAATACATACGCAATTTTAACTTTCATTGAAAGCATCTGTTTATGCTTCATTTATCTTCATGTTTCCGTACACTCAATGGAATTCGGAAGACATTTCAATTTTGTTTATAAATTTAAAAAACGTAAAGAATTTTCCCCCGATAAATGACTTATTTTTTCTTAAATAATTTAAAAAAGTGAAATGATATAATAAATCCAGAAGGAAAGGAAACTTCCTCTTGACCGTACCAGTCTTATTCTCTACTTGTAATGCATATGGATGCATCTTCTTAGAATCTTATTAATTTTCATTGACAGCAAACGGTAAAAATAGAGCACAGAAATACCAACATTATACATTAATTGCATATATATTTATATATATAAAATTATTTGTGGGAAAGTCAAATGTTATTAATTATTTACTATTGCATTCCACGGGTTCGTGGCACCATTGTAGAAAGTCACTACTCGTTCGCTTGGTTCGTTATCAACTTTCACGTTCTTACGCAATCTTTGAACAGCCATATTCCAACAAGAAGTATTCTTTGCTTTTCCATATATAAATAGACGATCATGTTTTCCTTAAGTGTGTCATGTTATGAACAATAAGATAGAATGCAGAAATAAAAATCTTCCTACTGCCATTGCTTTCATATTGAACATCAAATATACGCTCGTAATTACATAAAGCAGAACGTTTTGGTAATACGTAACTCAGTCCAATGGCAACTTTTCTAGTAGATATTGATTTCTGAAATTATTCTTTTCTACTAAAAACGAAATGTTGTTACAATGAGATTATTATTAATATCTTGGTTAGATAAGAAAAAAATAATTATATGGGAGGTAAAAGCACTATAGTTTACGCCCATCCCGATCTTGGTTAGAGTTACTTGTCTCCCACCATGCGCCCCTCCAGATGGCGCATAGGAGAATGTCCACCAGATGTGATAGGTGCTACTGTCTCCTCACAGGTACTAAAGGGATCTACAAAGGCTAGGGAAAGATAATTCCGAATAAAAAATCAGGATGAAGGAAAGCAGTTTCATCATTACCACCCTGAGGCTGAAGACGAACGACATCAGCAAAGCTCTCAGAGGAAGACATGTTGACTGTTTGCCTTTATTGCGAGGTTGACAACCCTACAATTGTAAAGTAACATATAAAATGTTGATACTATAGTTTCTTCTGAAGTGCAACATTCCGGAGGTAAACAAGTCACGCATCCGTTTCTTCGGGTTGTTTTATGGGACTACAATAACATGATGAAAAAGACGTTAGAATAGCATATGTAACGTATGAACCTTATACAAAGCGGGCGCAATTCAGGTGGTGGTGCGCGCGATGATCGAGATAGGTAATACAGCTGTACAAAAAGTTCGGCGGGACAGTTAAGATAGCATTTGACAGGGATAATGCACTTTGCACTTGTACTACGGTGATACTCAGACACAATTTTTAAACAATATTTCTCAGAAAAAACACCACTCTACCAGGGTTCAGAATCATCAGAGTATGTTCAGATGCGTACTAGTTGGCTCAACACGCTTTTAATAAATGCTCATGTTCCAACCGAAGACGCTGATGGTAACGACAAACATACATTTTATGGTAAGCTAAAACCGTTGTTTGAACAATTACAGAACTGAAAGACGAAAATTATGTTAAAAGATTCAAACGCATAGGTAAGCAGGGAACAAATTTTTGAGACAAGTCAAATCTTCACGAAGTCAGCAACAGCACTTGCTTAAGACTGATAAGTTTTTCGAAAAACCTAATAGTAATGAGTACGTACTTCGAACACAAAGATATAACAAATACACATGGACATCTCCGGATGGCATAATAAAACAAAATAAAAGATCTTTTACGTTTTGGTAAATAGACGAAGATATGTCAAAACAATGTACGTTAAGGCCTACAGAAAAACGGAAGATGATCGCTATCATTATAGTTAGTGATCGCAGACGTTAGGGAAAAGTTGTGCATCCGAAAAGGGAGAGCAAAGTATAAAATAAACTTAAATTTCAAGTAAAAGGATTAGATGTTCCAAATTTAAAAACATATTAGTAATTCGAAATCTGAAATTAGTTCGAATCTTAACATATTCGAGTACTAATAAAGATTAATTTAATTGATGAGAAAATCTCTGGGAGGCAATTCTTTACACAGTGAAGGGTGGAGGGAAGAAACGTGTAGATGAGAAAAACGACCAAAAAGGAAACCTTGATTTGATTGCAACTGCATAAATGGTTTATGAGGAATGAATCCAAGGAAGATAGACATAGCTAAGCAATAAACCCGAAACAAATGAAAATCACTACACTAACGGAAATCGTAATGCCACATTACAAACAAAATGCGAAAATATATGATACAGAAAATGCAGGAAATAAAGGAAAATGGTAATGCAATAACTTAAAAGACTGAGAGACCTATACTAGGATAGAAGTGATTATAAACGACAGTGATCGATCTTCTAGCGGATCCGATTAACATTTTCGATGTTTGAAAAACATATTTCGACAAGCTTCTTAATGTACACACGAGAGAGCAAACCATGGATACCCAAAAGGCATTGAAGAAATTTGAAGCAATTAGGATTAACAATATCCCATTCGAATTAAGTAAAGCAGGATTAATGGTACTAGTAACGAATTACATAAATTGGCAAGTTTTATATGGAGAAAGGAGGAGCTTCCAAATGGGAAACCTCAGTACTAGTTTCGGTTTATAAAATGTGGGTAAGTCTGACTAATATTTACCAAGAAGTGTCGTTACTCCCAACATGTTAAAAAGTGTGGAGCAATATTCTGCTAACACGACTACGTGTATACGTGGATTAAATAACTGGAGACCACCAATGGGGATTTAGAAAAAAAAGATGCGAGTTTAAACATATTTTCACCTTGAGACAAATAATAGAGAAAAATGGGAATACACTGGAACGGGTCAACAGTTGTTCACTGATTTTAAGAAATCGTATGATGTTATGAAAAAGGATAATATATACAATATCTGTTATGATTTGGTTTAGCTGTGAGGATATGTCTCAGCCGTCCTATAAGCAGAGTAATATGCCAGGTAATTTTGAGATTCGCAGCGCTTTGAAAGAATTTAATGCCTTATCATCACTACTCTAACTTTGCATTAGAATATAAGATTCTAAAAATAAAAAAGGAGGAACAAGGATTAATAAAATTGAATGACTCGAACAAGCTGTTTCTTTACGTTGTAGATTTAATAGGGGTAAGGATAAATGCACTACAAAGTAACATCGATGTCTTATAGTAAAAGCTTGAGAGGAGATAGGCCTACAGATGAACGTAGAGAAAACAAAATATTGGGGATGTGCGGAAAGAAAAATTTTCATGTGAGGACGAAACCGAGACGGGGAGAAAAAATTCAGTCGAGAAATATTCGGGACGGAAAATTATCAGGAATTCCCAAAAATCGATACCGATGTTCCCGAAAGTCGAGACCGAGACGGGAATATTTTCCCGATTCTCTTCCCGAAATTTAGGGTAACCGTAAACCTATATTGATGATTTCAGTAAGAATAAGAAGATACAGGTAGTTAAATAATTACCATAGCAAGAAGTGAATAGGCGTTTCTGAATATATGATTGAACAATATTGAAGATATTATATAATCTTGTGAATAAGACCTGTGGAATACAACAGTGTTAACATAGAAGCATAGGAGAGAATCGATTTCACTTATTAACATAGATATTTCTAGCTGGGTGACTTATACGATTCTATATATGGAAATTTGCTAAAAGCACCGTCGCAAAGGTAGCTTGTTGAATCGGAGGGGAACTGAAGTCATTAACTAATAAAATTACCTATAAATATAAATTATTTCGCCAAATTCTTGGCGCACGTGGCTCTGACTCTTGATAGGCTATACTTCTTCAGGTTTGGTAGAATAATTCAGGAAGATTAAATGAATGAATTTACTGACATCGTGTAGGCTACTTAATGGAGCTTGAGTGGAATAAGCTTAAATTTTTCAATATTCAGGTTTAAGTAAGTTCAGAGTCATCAATTTCAGCTGAACAGAATTACTTCTCTACACATTTTGATTCAATTCCTCGTTTTTTGTTCTCGAAACTACTGTTCTTTCAGTATCAAACTCAAACCAAGCAATCATTGTTTTTAAAGAAAATAGTTTACGCGAAGTGTTATGTTGTTTTTCATGTGTACATGTCATGAATTTCGAATTTGAATATGTTTACGACCTTTTCGCAACTTTGGTTGAGGCTGGGATGAACTAGGTACAAGATGGTGAAGCTATCAGCCAAGGCCTTACTCACTCACGGTAGCATACCGACATTTACCTGGCGAAACTGATGGAAACCTTGGAAAACTTCAGTCAGGATGGTCGGCCGTGCGGCTAGATACACATTGCCGATCCGAAGTCCACAACGTTACCACCTGCGCCACCAGGGATGGATATATCATGAAACTGGAGTGGTAATCCGACCACTTTCTGGCTATTCAGATAATCATTCAAACTCATATCTTTACACAAACATTCTATTTATATTTAATAAACAAACTCCCTTTGTTTTCTAGTGCTCATATTCAGGTGTACAAATACGTTTCACCCCACCCCCTAATTTTTTTAGCAGGTTTCTAATGAACAAATCTAGGTCATGGCGTATACGTTCTAAATTCTATAACAACAATTTTTACTGATTCTTTCTATCGCCAAACCCTCCCCTTTCAGACTCTTTAGAGAGCAAAGTGGCAAATAAATTCTCCATGTTGATATAATCCAAGCCAACAACTCAAATGGAACAGAACAGGAAATGAGCTACCCACCCATTGTCACTGTCAGACATCTATATTATATTTACTTCTCTTAGTAAACGCAATGTTGACATCTGACCAACTTAAAGACATGAGCTTGGGAACTACAAAAAATTACTGTATAATTACTTAGACAGCGAATACTATAATCTTTTTTCTAAAATCAATATAATTTGATTGACGTTTGCGTGGTTGAGCGGATCGGCAACTTCGACCTACACTTGTATCTAGTATCTCGCAGTAGGGATGTGTGTGAAGAAAAAAATTCATGTCGGTACGGTACCAGGACGAGAAAAAAATCTCGAAAATTGAGAAATCTTCAGGACGGGAAATTATCGGGATTCTCGACTCTTCGGGAATTTGCGACCATTCGGGATTTCTCGACCCTTTGGAAATTCCCGAATCATTAATTCCCGAAAATCGGTACCGACGTTCCCGAAAGTAATGGGATTTTTTTTATTCTCTTCCCTAAATTTCAGGTACCCACACACCCCTGCAAATAAGTTGAAACACAGAAGATGAAGAAAGTAGAAACATAACAACTAAGGATGAGATTATAGAGGAGAAAAACAAGTTCAAATACTTGGGATCACTTGTAGAAAATGAAAACGAGGTGACAAAAGAAATAAACATTCGCTTAGTATCGGGCAACGCATATTTCTCTTCAGTCCAGAAATTACTGAATTACATCCAGAATTTTGATATGAAAGTTATACAGATCGGTTAATGAAGCGCGCTGATGCATATTATTGGGGTCGCTTTGAAAATTTCAGTATTGCTCTTTATTTACCCGATTTTTTTAAAAAATAAAAAATGTGTGGGTGGAAGTACTGAGACCTTTTTATAGTTACAATTTTACATACTTTACTGGCTTATCTCTGAACACAACAGCTGGAGGCAAAATGATTCCCGGACCATTTTGACTGCGTATATCACTTAGCACTCTGTTATTCATCCCTATACAACGTGGTTAAAACTACCAAACTGAAAATACTTTCGCTATTTCCCATAGAAACCTAATTATGTATAAAAGTAATATGTAGTATGTATCATTGATAGTGGTGAAAAATTACATTTAACGTTGACTGTCAATATAGGATCAGTGCTCTTCAAAATTGAAATTTTACTGTGGAAAAACGAAAAATTACACTGCAAATACCCATTCACTCACGGCAGAGAGATGGTAATCCTTCTTCGAGTGAAGCGCTTATAAAGTTGCCACGCTTCTTTAGTACGCGAACTAATGATGAGAGATCAGTTTGTGCGACCTACCCCTAGCAAGTGCTTGAAAATATGGTTTTGAGAAATATACTGTATATGATCGGAAACGGGACGAAATGATCGAAGAATGGAAGAAACAGCATAATGAAGATCTTTACAAACTTTACGATTCGCCCGATATTATAAGAATAATGAAATCACGGCGGCTAAAATATGTAAATCATTCGGATGGGACAAAAATGAAATTTTATTCTATCGTGGTTGAGAAGTCGGAGTGACAAAGGTCATTGGGAAGACTCAAACATTTTGGGAGGACAAGATTAGAAGTGATATTCGAGAAGTAAGTGTTTGTGGTTAAAACTGCTTTGATCTTGACTAGAATATAATCCAATACCGAACGTTTGTCACTGCGACAATGAACTTGTGAATTCCCTAATAATAATGATAACAATAATAATAAATCTATCATCCATCCTAACTCTAAGAGTAAACGATATATGTGGAAATAGTTGAGTTTTTATTGTATGGGAGACTTTTCTAAATATACTAATGTGCGTTAATATTTCTCAGCAGATATTGAGTGAGAAGCAGGCGCGTAACTAGGATTTTGCGTGCCCCCCCCCCCCCCGGCCTTTGGGGGAATTAAATTAGAAGATGCCCATTCCAACACCTACTTCGATAACAAATTGAATACGGAGTTTGGAATAAAATTGAACTACTTTATTCACAGACGTGAAAGTAATCAGTTTATTCTTTATGTTTTTACGTTAATTTTAACATAGTTGCAAGTTGTGTTGCATTTGAATGTTCAAACAGGTACAACAAGAAGTATTCTAATGTCACATTTCACATGTAAGTGAAAGAAAAAACTTCTATCCAAATATATGTACATTTTTTATACAAATTGATCGCAGGGAGAACTTTTTTTTCCTGCACTTTTCATTATGTCGTGTTTCTTTTGTGTGTGTGTGTGTGTGTGTGTGTGTGTGTATTCGAGAATTTAAAGAGAAGAATTACGGTTTTGAATTTTTTTCTGATAATTTTTCGTTAATTACAAGAAAACTGACTAACAGAAATGTCAGTAGAATTCATTATATTTCATTAGAATTTGTACATTTTGGGAAAATCCTATTATTTTTCGTTATGCAGATTTCCATGTTCACTCTGGAAGATATGCATACTTTTTTCTATGGAGAGCGATACAATATTTTATAAGCACTGACAAATACACATCTGTATGTGTTTGTATATTTAATCATAACACCAAACCTTCACGCTTAAAGTTGATCTACATTTCAGTAATGTGTCATATACAACCTTGCACGTCATATACCAGGTATATGAGAGACTAAATTGTAACAAATCTTTTCGAAATGAAGGAAGATTTTCGAAGACTACCACGCCTCGACAAAAGCAGAGGAATATTCTTGCACAGACACAAAACAATGCCGAGTGAGCGAAGGTGGGTTAATTAAAGCCAGGTTATGTCTCATCCATTGAATCTTGCCATCGCCACATCGGACATATTCTAATTCCCGCCGCCGTAGCTCAGTGGTAGAGTGTTGGCGTAGCATTCGTTCGGCATTCAGGTCGAGGGTTCAACCCCAGCGGCCGACGATCCTGACAGAGGTTTTTCCAGGGTATTTCCTCGGTCACACCAAGCAGATGCCGGGATGGCACCTTCAACTTAGCCCCTATCTGATACCTTCCATCATCCTGGTCTCTCTCTTATCCCAGCCTGAGCCTTCAATGCCTAAAGGCCATAAATAAAATTCAAGTATCCAAATCCAACCCTTCCGCTACTGCAATTATTTTCCTCTTCACCGACATTTCTCCTTTATTCTCCATTAGTTCGAGACGACAACACTTAAATTTTTCAATATTAACCAATTCCAAAAACTCTTATCTTAAAATTTCTCCAGCAAATTTGACCTTTTAGTTTACCCCTCTACGGGACCTAACTCGGAATTAATAACTAATTTATCTGAGTAGCCAGCATTTTTTTCTGCTTAAGAACTTTTAAATAATATATATACAAGCTTAATACTAGGTATAGGGAGCGTATTGCAGGTAACAAATGAAGGAAAATTTAATGACTTGGAAGGCCTCTGGACAAGATGAACCTCTGGATGAGAAGTTGAGAAGAGAGAGGAATATCCACACCCTGGGCGAATTTTGAACCCATAAAGCTGTGTCAGTCGCATTCGCAGAAGAACCCCTTAATGATTACGGCTACCCAGGTGAGCATAGAGAATCAAGGGGACGGATCTATCATTTTATTTTTTTCTGCTTAATAATATCGATAAAATGTCACATTTAATTTTGACGAGTTTTTGAATTTTAAGTTATTTATGGCATTTAGGCAATTTTCACTCAGGCCGGGAAAGGGTAGCGGAGAATTTTGAATTTTATTATAGGCCTTTAGGCATCTAAGGCTCAAGCCGGGATAGGGGAGGGGAAAGGATGCGGAAAGGTGTCGACCAGGGTCTAAGGTGAACGTTCCATCCCGGCATTTTGCCTGGTGTGACTGAGGAAAAACCCTGGTAAACCTTAGTTAGGATGATCGGTCGGTGGGATTGAACCCACGACCTCCCGAATGCTACGCCAACACTCTAACACTGAGCTACGGCGGCTCAGTGGTCGCGGAGAGGAAACTGCAATCCGGCATTTGCATGGTGCGACAAAAAATCCTGAGTCAGAATGGGCGACCGTTGGCATCGTTCCCAGAACTTTCCAATTGCTAAGTCAACGCTCTTTTCACTTAGGTATGGTGGTTTGGTGTTGGATGGCTTTGTTAACGTGGGCGATCGTGTGAATGTCTTACTATGTGTTTAATATTACTTCCTTGTTTTTCCATCAGAACTTACTGATTTTAATGTCATTTACATAAAGTATATATAAAGATCCTGTGTTATCAGTATTTTCGAGGATCTTTTATTCTTGATAATCAGCAGTCTTACAGAGTTAACGGCAACTGATATTGCTATTTTTCATTGTACAGTGTTTATTCTGCTAGATTTTTTCCATTCACGCGCAACTAGAATTAATGTAATCGTTCCCTAATGAACAAATGAAAGTGTAATAAGTGTAAAAATAAGATATAGAATTTCATGTAAATACTATACATAAAACAAAAGGGATTTCGTGGTTTTCTTCCAAATGCAAGATGGCGGAAGGCCGCACTGCCAGATTGACGGGCGGCCATTTTTAGCTTCATAATTTGGCAGCCTAGGCCTCTCCTTCTGTTCTAATTCCTCCATGGTCTCTCCAAGCAAGAAAATCTTTAGGGCCCTTGTAGTAGCACTCTCATATGCAATTTCAGCAAATTCTTGCCACATGTATTGGATAAGTACAAACCCTCTTCCCGTTGTGACCTGTTACAGGTTAGCGGAGTAATCTGGTCTCACAGATGTAGTCACGTATTCAGGTGAACATTAGAGAAGCCACAGGGATTGAGGGTGGTCGAGCAGACAGGGACAGTGTATCGGTCAGTGAAATGAAGGCGGATAAGGAACACATCAGATGCTGTTTACTTTTTGAGTTCAATAAAGACAGTAATGTGGCCTCAGACTACCGCAACGTTCGGCAAGTGTATGGTGAAGATGTAGTTGACGATAACCCATGTCATCGGTGGCTTCGAAAAGTAAGGGACGGAGACAGAAGCTGTGAAATACAACCACAGTCTGGGCGTCCAGCAGTGTTTTCCGAAGGAGATCTCGACCAAGTCATACGAAACATGCCCAATCCGACCGCAGATAAATTAGCAAAAACCTTCCAGGCGCACAGAACAACGGTTGAAATACGGATGACTGGCTTCCACAACAAAGTTTGTTAGTTGGATTGAACAGAAGCTGTGTGTAACTGAAAGGGAGAGGCGCGTCCCGAGCTGTATTTCGTTTGCTTTCCCGGCACGAAAATGACCTGTTTTTTACACTCATTGTCAGGGGTGATGATAAATGGGCATGTGCTGGAACGTAAAGCGTCGAATGACTGTGTCGCGCTTCTGAGCCGCCTTTATCGACGTCGAAACCAGAACTTCATCCCAAGAAGGGGTTAAGTGTGTGGTGGGATATCAAAGGCATAATTCACGGGGAGGTCATGAAACATAACCAAACCATGAATGCCATCTTCATTACAACCGGATGAGGTTGGGAGCTAAAAGGGCTTCAACCCAGGCCCTCCACTGGTTCATGGACCCTGTCAAAGGTAACAAAACTAATAACCTTACTGTTACTACCATAGGATATAGGTAATAGGAGTCGTAACAGTCAATAGCGTATGGCCCCTAAACGTAATCCAGCACTACATCTTCTACTTACCAATGGGCAAAGATTCATCATCCACTATGATAACTCTAGGTCACGTGCTGCTGTCATTACAAGTAAAAAATTGATGGACTTCGGTTGTGGGGTTTAAAATTCCCTCCCTTTTACCAACTTTGAAAAAGATTTATAAAATCATACATTGATACAACTTTTCTTCTCATGTTTGTTTGCTTTGCCATTAATTCATTTTTAATCCATTTATGTTGCCTGTAGAGCCCTCTTGACGCCTGGGGGAGTCTAGCGACATTGTAGTTACGCCACTGGTGAGATGATAATGAAATGAAAATAAACTCTTTTCCTTATAAGCGAATTTATTTGTAAATAAAGCTTAAAATAATTGGCCAGCTTGAAAATGCATCAACCGCCTGTTGAAACGAGAGATGTCAAACTTCAATGAATCCGTATAAATTAACTACCTTCGATCTGGGCATTGTGTGAAAAGAATATTTTACATTAGTGATTAAGAAATGGTTTTACCTGCAGTGTTTTGGTTTGTATCCAATATGGTTAATTTTCAATTTTCACGTTAGTACTCAACAGTAGTCTCTCATTAACAGATGACGAAACATACAAGCATACATTTTTTTAGTAAAATCAATCTTCCGGATTGTTCGTATTCAAAATACATAACGTATACTGTAGTAATGGCTTTTTCTAAAAGAGAGATTATAGTTGTTGTATACTAAACCAGATATTGTCCCCTTCTGTTTCGATCAATTAAGTTAATTGTCAAACAATATCAACTCGAGTTAATGTTTCTTGTACGTTCACTATCTCTATCCTTGATAGAATGTGGAAGAGGGACATACATACCCTAAAACCTAAATGATTCCATAAAATCTGTACTAAAAAAAAACTTTTGCTCCACCATCATTCTATCAAACTAAAAATACGGGACAACATGCCTTTAGAACATCTATATGCGTAATATTAGAAAGTCGAGCACAATAGCTATGTGATCGGAATATTTTCCTCTTCCATCCTCTATGATATAGACCAATTTCGACTAAAATAAATTAGCAAAGATTTTAAGGGAATCTCCTTATATTGTTAAATTCTATACAGACAGACATTGACTACGGAGTTAAAAGACCTCTCTTTCACACCATTGTCTTTCTACTAGGTACAATATATGTATACACACTCTTCTCTCCAACATTAATTGCTTCCAATGTATAATAATAGCCTCATTTCATCACATCATCATAACTACAGTAACCACTTTCCAAATGCTTAAACACCATGTAGCTCTAAAAATACCTGTTCTTTAAATATATATTCTCTTGTTTTATATTTGTCATATTATTTTTCATTACTAACGTTTGAATTATATTGTGCACTAAGAATGAGTTTAACTTTGTGATATCAGATACAATTTCTACTCGTTGAACGTTGTACATGAAAGTCCAACTTGTATTTATTTATTTAGAAACAACCAACTACGTTTGAAAAGCGTAAAAATTTCATTGGAATTTTAATTATTTTGTAATTCTCTTTTTCTCCTTCTAGAATTTACCACTACAATTTACTTTGTATTGTACTCCGGTCATACCGTAGCAAATTACGCAATCAGAAAGCGACTCCGTGTTTTTAAATGGACTCCTCTGACTCAAGATATGGCCGCTGGAATGAGAAAAGAGAGTAACGGCTTCCACGCTGCGAGAGATCTCACGCCGCAGATGAAAACGAAAGTACTCCACAAGCAGAAGACAAAAGTTTTAATTCCCATAACAACAAGACATATATTATAAGAGTATGAGAAACAGCCATAGAATTGCAACATTTGAATTGCAAAAATATGCATGTGCATTGAGTAATCGAGTTATTTGATCTTTTATCGAACTTTCAAGGATATTACATAGCTTAAAAATATTTCGTTCTTGCGTTGGCACTGTTATGAAATAAAAGAGCTTAGTATCACAGGATATATGAATGATATAGACAGTTGGTGAAAACAAGACTAACTGTTAGATGTCACTGACCGACCTTGCAATAGGCAATTTGCTTCTTTGGAGCACTATAATAATGTCCCTGATAATGTAGTTTTAAATGATGTCAAATCGACAAAATAAATGGGATTTCGAACTGAAAATCTGAATTATAACTACAATAATGAGAAATTGTGTCATATTAGATCAATTATACAAAAGAAATAAAATAACTGAACACGGACTAAAGAACTAAGCTTAAAAAGAGTACACGTCCAGCAAAAAGAGGACATCTGGCAACACTAGATTGCTAGTTAATTATACTGATACAAAGAAATGAGTGTTCTTTAACATAACTGTCCCTCTCGAACAAACTGGAAGCAGAATTCATCACTGTTTATTCGCTGAAAACCGGTCAATATTAAAAATGTTTAAGTGTTGAGGACTGTGTTAAGATCGTGCGATATTGAATAATCGAGGATAATATACAAAGCCTGGCTTCATGATTTATTATTAAAATTATTTACACATTTTTGAGTTTGTTATCAATAGATTTTGTATTTTATATTACTACCGAGTTGTCGGAGCTCAGTTGGTAGAGCATTAGCTGAGCAGTCAGAAGGATCTGTAAACGATCCTCACGGTCGCTCATCCTGAGTTCCTGACTGAGGGTTTTCCAGAGTTTTTCGTTAGTCACACCTGGAAAACGTGGGGATAGTACCTACAAATTTGACTCTTGCAGGCTACCTTCCAACATCCTTTCCCGGATGAGTGCAAGGTGTCTAAAGGCCATAAATAAATTCACACTCAAGAATGGGTTAATAGATACTCTGAGCATTTATTATTATTATTACGTTCAATTTATTATGCTGGACTTACGATCCCTTCCACTCAACTTAAAAACAGACCCAAAGAAAATATCTTGAGTGAGAACAATAAGACAAAGTCGTATAGGCCTATATGTAGAAGCACCCACATGGCATTCGACACCGCCGCAAATGATGTAATAATATCTCAACTCATAATGACGTTAAGAGGTATCGGTTTAACAATTTACAGTCGATGATGAATTGAGAAATTGCATCACAGAAGGGATTCCCCACGTAAAAATTCTATTGTCAAGTAATATCTACAGTTGACTTGTGTTGAGGACATGAAATGAACGACATGAATATCACGGAAGTTCATCCTTACGGTTTCCATGGAAACCAACATTTAATTCCGCATTATAATGGGATGGAATATGTGCCAGTGTTTTCCTTACTCTCATTATAATTGATTTCAAGGTGAGATATTCTTCATTCACAGTAACTACTTCAACATTTCTATTACCTTCAGTTAATTACTTACTGTGAGGTCTTTTCATTGTTGCAGCCATTCTAAATTTTGTGCACATTTTGTCTCATTACCAGTATTTGTTATTCAGAGTGGCTTGGAAGACACACTGTCTAGCTAGTATATATAACTACGCCTAAAATCATACTGATTCTGCATAAAACTCTTAATTTTCGGAATCCGTACCATGCAGATCCACTTCATAAATATATTCCTGTTGTCAATGTAATAAATTACCTACTTAGAACATTAAACAAAAATTGCCTACTATAACTTGTCTCATAATGAAAGTGATCTAATTGTCCAACTTAGAAAATTTTCCATCTTAAAACTAATTTTGCGTGTTTTCTTAATAAAACTGTAAAGTAATACAGACAAAATAAACAAGTCTACGTGCTAAAACATGCATGAATATGGATTGCTACGGTATATCAGCTGGCATCGAAGATTCAGTTTACGTTACCAGACAGACTTTAAATATATCGCATTTGAATTTTCAGTATTCTCTTTATTTAAAATGCCCATGATAACAATAATATACGATTTGGTGTTGAAATCTGTTCTCTCGGGATTTATGTGAATCCTGTAAGCCTACTCTAGCGACTCAAACTGTCAACATTTATACAATCGCTTGAATCTTGCCTCGCGTGCATTCTTTGTTCAGCAACAACATAATATGTCCTTGTAACTTCTACGTAATATTGTTCGCCAAATTTGAGATAATTTACTTTGATGCACAAGATAGGCACTATGTCTATGACCATTACTTGTTATTCCTCAGACATGTGACGGACTTACGTTATAGCTGTCTGGTCCCTAAATCTAAATTAAATGCTTTGTTCTTGCAATATATTCTTTCATCAAGGACAAGGAGGTACGTTGTACATCAAGCAAGTAAATACGTGATCTTATTCCTATTGGCTTTTCACCACTTAATTCATAGTTCTAGAAACGTAGAAACATAAAACATCAACATACATGAATTATATGCTTGGTTGGAAGGGAGCTGCTGCTTTGGATTTAAGTTGCCAGGAAATGGAAATTGTTTGACATGAATAGAAGTTGTGTATTTGTTGAGCAAAGTGTTTTGTGTGAAGTGTGTGATGTGTTAAGAAAGCAAATATGTTCAAATTGTCCACACTTTCTTTTACTTCACCACATAACTTAGACAACAAATGCATTTTCTAGCATGCAATGGACTAATCTACACTTCTCGTTTACTGTTACTAAGTAATATTTCTATAGTTTATCCAAATAAAAGTCTAATAAAGTTTATTTTGGCCGATCTTTGTAAGAAAGCTTTCAGCGATTAAGAGTACAGACAGTACGTAAGGGTCTTTTAAACGTGTCTGTCGTCAATACGTTATGTAGTTGCTTATGGATATATCCATGGGGTTTCTCGAGCTGCTAGAAATACCTTCTTTCAAAGGGGTAGAACAATCTTACCGACGAGGTAGAACAGTCTATAGAGTGCTCGCCTTATAATCAGGAGGATCAAGGTTCGATTACCAGTGCCGACCATAGTAACTGGGGTCTTCCCTAGATTCCCATTATCACACCAGGCAATTGCTCGTATAGTACCTTCAATAAGACCAGGACCGATTGTTGCTATTTTTGTTAATATCCACTGTAAAATAGCCGATATTGGGTTGTACTTGGAGTTTGTTAAATAAATAGGTAATTCATTTTGAATTGATAGTTGGTGGTGCGGAAAACACGTTTTCCTGGAAAAAGATCTCCCAAACTGTCATTGATTATTTGCAGTGGCACATCCACAGACTTTAGTTACAACCAAAATTGAGAAAAAGAAGTTATATAAAGATGTAGCTTAAGGAAGTTAAAATAGCAGTTACAAATTAAGCACACGCAAGTAAAATCTGCAATTGTACTTTATAAGTAATATCATTTTGCGGAAATTATATTTCAGAGATACATATTACACAATTCGCAACTCTTATACAAGGTTTGTTCTGAAAGTAGTAGGACTGGCTTTTTCCTGAGTGAATGGGCGGACGAGAGGCGGTCTGCGCGCGCACGATCGGTGGAGGGGATATTGGGAACGCTGGGAAACAGCGGCAGTCGGCTCTCGGCCGTTGAAGAGAGCAGGTTGCTTGTACTGTGAACCCCTGTCGAAACGCCTCGTCACGGAGAATCATGGAGCGTTTACTGGAGCAGCGATACGCAATCAAATTTTGTGTAAAGCTTGGTAAAACGGGCAAAGAGACACACGACATGATTAAGGAGGCCTACGGTGATGCTGCCATGGCTAGATCGGGTGTAAAGAAAGCACGAATGAGCAAATCCAAGCAAAAGTCCATGCTCATTTGCTTTTTTGATCCATGCTCATCCACAAAGAGTTCGTACCACCCGAACAAACAGTTAAAGCAGTTTTTTTACGTGGAAGTCCTCAAAAGACTGCGAAAACGCATTGTTCGTATCCGTCCAGCCATCGCCAACAATTTTCGGCTGCACCATGACAACGCGCCGAGCTATACAGCGTTAGGCGTAGTGGAGTATCTTGCCCAGCACAATGTCGCAATGCTGCCTCATTCCCCCTACAGCCCCGGCTTGGCCCCACCAGACTTTTTTCTATTCCCGAGATTAAAATCGACGCTCAAGGGGAAGCATCACGGCTCGGTACAGACGGTTCAACAGGCCGTGACGAGGGAGCTAAACAGCATTCCGGTCCAGAGGTTCCTGGAGGCATACGAAAACTGGAAAACTCGTTGGCAGTAGTGAGTAGATGCGGAAGGATGCTACTTCGAACAATTCTAATCGTTTGTACTATTATCATGAATACATTTTTTTAAAAAAAATCAGTCCTACTACTTTCAGAACACACCCTGTATACATCGTGAAAATTATTTTCTGTTTCTAGCATTAATATTTGAGTAATTGGAACAAAATAAAAGCTGCGGAAAGCCTAAAGCTCGACCTTTAATATTATAATTCATATATCTGTTCGTAACAAACTGCAAACAGGGTGACAGATTATGTTCTGCAATCCCGAAATGCTCGTTTCTTTTGTTAAGCAAACGAAAAATGTACAATAGCAGTTTTGGTTATCATATGCTAAAGATATCTTGGGTTGTTACTACAATCAACGTGTTAATCTTTTTTCTTGTAGAGATAGATTTCACCTGATTTTTCAAGGATGTCACGGCTCAGAAAAGGTAAGAATCCCTGCTTTCGACGAAAAATTCGCAAGCACTCATTTACTTTATTAAAGTTATCTAGATGCAACAGTACTCAAGTTATTCACAGTCACATTTCTGGGACTGTTTTATAACTGTAAACTTGAATGTGTAGGGCATTAACAAAGTTTAAAAGGATAAATAATTCCTTGTTTCGGAATTTTAGTTTCTAGTATTAGTTTCAATTTTAATTTGTTGAATATGGTCACCGAAATTTAAAAAAGAAATAACAGTTGTAAACCGAACGAAAAGACCTTTCAACTATATATAACTCGACCCAGGCTATTATTTTTTAATGAAATTTTCCCAGTAGACCACAGAGAATGGAGCAACACGCTTAAATTTATTACAGTAATTTGTCTGCCCGGGAATCAAAATTATTATGTTTCGGGATTTTTCAAATAAAGCAATCGGCTACGAAATAATCGGCAACAAATTTTCGTTCCCTCATCCTCTGCAACGCTATTCATTAAAGACCTTTGTGAATTGAATACTCTTCGAAGGACTATACATTATATTAAATAAATATATAAAGGAATGCACTACAGACATCCAATTACGTTCATTAACATTTTTATCTTAACTTGTTTCTTCTTCTGTTTTTCTATCCATTTTCCTTGTCTAGTAATCTCGGACAGTGTGTTTTGCCTCAGAATTCCCAAGGTTTCGGATTACAATCTCAGTTAACCCACGGTCATTGTAATAAGTTTTAGGTAGCAGTGCTATTCCCAAACATTAATAATTAATGAAATGAAGTAGTAATTTTTAACTTTATCAAATCTTTCTAAAACGACTATCTTGAAAGAAGTATTTTTGTTAAACACTAGCTCTTATGTAATAATAGAAACGTTATTTTGGGCAGAAAACTATTCTTTTAGCCATTTTTCCCTTAGACTCTTTCTTCCTTTAAAAGCTTACGAGTTGCTTGAACGGTTTCATTTTAAGCAGTGAAAACAGGGTAAATATAAATAAATATACCTCAATAACACTTTCACTTGTTTTGGCGCACCGCAAAAATTTCTCTTCACTTACAAGGTATTAAAATATACACGCCACACAAAAACAACTTGTCATATGAGTAAGATAACGGACTCACTTGTTGAGATTGATTTATAGTATACTTGGAAAGGATTTTTTTTTTCGAAATAGGCAGAATCGTAAGTTTTAAGATATGCTAAATTTGAATTCTGTGAAAAATAGTGGTTAGTTATTTATTTGTACACGATGTAGTAAATTATTGTAGTAAATTTCTAGCTTCTTGTGAACATTTTTCTGGGTAAACAATCGGCAAGATTATAATTATACTGATACTTTCGTATTTAAATTTAAAAAAAATAATGTATAGCAAATTGAAATTATCCCAAAGCTATTTCTTAAATTTCTTGGGGATTATTCCAGGAGATATCTCACTAAAAAAATAAGAATCACTTTATATGTTTATTTTTCCTAAGAGAATTTCTAAAGTGGAATTTGTTGACTTTTTAAGGAAAAGGAGACACACTTCACAACTCACAAATAGTAAAAATATGTACGTACTTACTACGAGGAGAGTTCAAGAAGTAACATTCTATAATTAGAACTTAGTATATACAAAAACATTAATATTTCATTGTTATTGTGAAGAAAAGAATGTTAAAATCATCCGTTAACATATTCCTGCAAATATATAGTTTTCTACATCAATGAATTGAATGCAGCCAGCGTCTAAAAGGTTGCGGGTTCAAATCCCTCCTGGGGCATGGATGTTGTGGACTTTAGCAAGCATTGTACTCGCATAATCGTGACGGACTGAATTCAAAAGTTACTAAGAAATAGCCCATAAGAAATAAAGTTTCGCAATTTTTTAATTATGAATCCTGAGAAAATATATTTGCCTTCGTTCAGTAGCAGTAAACCATACAAGAAAACCAGATACAGAGATTGAACATCATTCTCAACATCATGAACAGAAGAATTTCCCAAAACATAAAGTTATCTTCCTGTTTGAGAAAAAGAACAATTACGTTATATTAGTTAAATGAAGGATACCGAAATTTAGCTAAATGCAAAGGAATCTAAACATACATGTCTTCCAAAATTGTTTCGCAGTTTTGGGCTAACATTTAAGTTAAAAAATACTTAATAACGTTATAGAAAATATCTTCAAAACAAGACAGAAAAATTATATTCATACTGAGGGTCCAAAATTTACGCAAACCGCTGTATGTATGTAACTCATTGCAACAGTTCTCATTACCACTAGAGATCCTGCGTGGGAACATGGGTAGGAACAAGCAACTAGGATTCTGACTGGGTCCGACACAAATCTAAAATTGTAGTTACTGTATTCTATATTAGGTCTAAGACAAAATAAATTGAAACTCAAGTAATATGGTTATTACCTTTAAATATTGAATTTCTTGTTAACTGATATAACCTGCAAAAAACAAAAGTAACAGAATAAAATTACTATATTATTTTTGAGTTGCTCCTTTTCAATGCGACTTTAGAACTCTGCTTGCTTAGTCAATTCGGTCCGTTGACAAAATAGGTTAGTGACCACTGGTGTAGAAAATTATACTAGTCATAAGTAACAGGTTACACCGCAGTTCAACCACCAAAAATGGGAAACCAATTCTCCTCCCTTTCGCTATTTTTATACAATGAACTTGCACTTTAAATGTAAGGATTTCCGAGTTTATTCTAGTTGTTAGATATTTCCGAGTATTTTGAATTTTGTCTTTCTCCGTTGAAATTAACAGTGACGAGACAGAAGAGAAACATCTGCCAGTGTCACTTCACATGAAAAGTGTTGACATTGTCCTTTGTAATAATGCAAAATGAACCTACATTTTTGGACTTGAAAAGTAATACACCTACACATAACTCGTGAGTTTTGAGAGACCTCTCGTGTTCGATGAGTAGCCAAATATTGGCACTGAGAAGTGTTGCAGTCAGTTACATAAATGGATTTTTGTGCAGGAATATACCTAGTTTACAACAACAATGGCAAAAAATCCAACTCTGGCAACCTTGTTTTTACATATATGTTTGAATGAAGATCATATTCTGTTGGTTAATGCCTTAAAAGCTTCTCAATATGCAAAGTTATATTTCAACACAACAACGAGGTCTTTGTGTGTATTATTTTAATACTCACGTACTATGAAACAGTGGTCTGCGTTACTTTTGGGATACTCGGAATATTAGCATTTTTAAAGTAATGTACAACTAGAATATATATTTTTAGCTGCAATTATAGGAATACACTTGATGCCTTGCTGCTTTAAATAATTACATGTCATTTTCTTTCATTTATTTCCTACATATTTCATATAAACTCTATCACTCATTGCATTGAATTATCGTACATCCACCGGTGCATTTTCTTTGAAAGAACTATTTTTCAAATTTAGAAACAAATGTCCATTACCTTCGTTATTTGATTCCTATTACTTTAAAAGATTTGAATGTTTAACTCAACTTTGCATCAAGAGGTATAATGAAGTTTCAGATTTAATTTATCAGCTTTATTTCAACAGCTTACTTACATTTGTGAACAGATGTTGAAGAATTTTTGCAGAAACTACATTTCACTTTAAATATGGAATATTAAGGTGAGTAATTTTATGTTGATTTTTTTTATAATCCAAGCAAGTTTGCAACAATGTATTACGCTTCTCAGATGTTATACTAGGTAACAGTATCTCATACCTTAATAATATGATCATTTCCCTTCCATCATAATTACAATCAAGCTGTTTCTTATTAAAATCAACAGGCACCATAAGAAACAAAACTTATTTTGTTTCATGGAAAAAGTGAATGCAAACTCGCAAATAGTTTATTAGAAAAGTTAAAACGAGAAAATGAAAATCATGTTGCAAATGAACGTTAAGTGGTAGCTCAAGGTTAAATGTATCACGGAAGTTCTGTTTATTCTTCTCAGATTAATTAAATTCTTTTAAGTGGAAAGAAGTTACAAAATAACGTCATAGTATAGTTTAGTATATTCAGTCTCTCCAAAGCCAAATAAACTATATTAAAATTTTAAGTGTGCTTAACCAAATTAAATAGCAGCTTCCTCTGACTTTTATATGCAATAATAGCATAAATATTTATTTCAACATGACATCCAAATAAAATCATACGAAAATTCCTGAAATGACTAACGCAATATACTGCAAAATTATCGCAAATATAAGATTAACATTGAAAATGAACATCGTTAGTTGTTACAAAAATATTTTAATGATACTGTAGCACGAAAACATTCAGATCGTTACTGCACGGATGTTTACGTAACTCTATAATTTATCTTCCATGTATCCGGGAAGATATCACACAAAATATGAAATTAAATATATTCCAAAAGGAAACATTTTTTAATTAAGGTCGTCTAATTGCTGCAGTTGGAATTCAATTAGAAAGCACGTTTTAAAATAAAAAAAAAAGACAATTAAATTTTCCCTGTAAAATTTGTACAACGATAAGTAGACAGTTCGGCCTGAGCCTTAGATAAGTAGACAGTTATCAACATAGAAAGTATATGTCTTTCTTGAATGTGTTTTAAATACACGGGACAGTCCAATTAAAATCGGCTGAAGCCTTTAAAATGAAAATAATATTCTTACATGTTAATGCTCCCCATCACTGAAGACACAGTTTCCCACTGAAATAGCAAGCGATGGATGATTCTTTAGAAGAATTCTTGTGGTTTAAGTGGAGCAAAACCAGAGTCGGATTATACACTGTACGTACGGCCAAAAGTGAGTCCCATTCAAACATTTCTTCAACTTTCCAAATACCTGGAAATCACACGAGAATAGGTTTGATCTGTAAGCTGACCAGAGTTGGAATCTTTAAAACAAAATGTTTTAAGCAGATCTTTTAAACGTGTTTTAAACAGAGGCGATTGTTTTAAACATTTTGTTTAAAACATTTTGAACATTTGTTTTAAACTATGTTTTTCAAAGCCGTGTTTAAAATATGTTAATTTTATTTTTCTTCTTCGAAAGAATCATATTTTTAAGAGTACGGCAGAGTGTGTTTTTACCAGTAAAATGTATGCAATTTGTCCCGAGTAAAAGCTGTTTCCAAAATGGCACCGCAAGCCTACAGGTGGAGTCAAAATGCGTTGTTTCCATTTAGTCTTTATCGATTGACTGCTAGAAGCGGTAAATATTAATTCGCTACCAATAACATGAAACAAGATGTTCATATTTCAATTCTTTCTTTTTTTATTTATTGTAAGAAACTGCCAGGAAAACAAAAACTTCATGGACATGTATTATTTGCTTCTATGATTACATTGTTCTACCTCTTTCCTTATGTTTATGAGGAAAGGGACAGTAGTAAGTAACTGTGCAGATTTTATAATCATTTCTTATTCGGTTCTTGGAGTTTACGTCGGGTGGTAGAACTTATTAGGCACTCTTAGTGTTACAAATAAAAAAAAACAGTTCGTTTTTCTAAGGGTTCCGTTTTTAGAAAACATGAGTCTTCTTTTTTTCCTAAATTTTGTTTCTTTTTAAGGTAGGATTAAGCAAAAATTACTTTCATATAGGCAATATAACATAATTAAACCCTAGATTACAAATAATTTTAGTATATGTGAGATATTTCGCGTTGATAAGTCATCAGTGTTGGCAACTTAAAAAAGCATTAAAAATAATTTTCCATGTCATATCTCCCCCCAAACTTACCTTAAACATCATCCGACACAATAAAAGAAAGTTTTGGGTGTCCCCGAACTCAAACACCCCAGTCGTCAGCGTTGACAACCTATTTTAAAATTCAACTTATAGCAATGCCTTTATTAATACAAATCTACACGTGTGCATTAATTTACACTAAATTTGATATACATGTTCATTAGGTACTGGGACAGGCCATACAGACAAGGCATAGTAGTTTGTTTGTCAGGGCTGATTTCAATCAAGAAATCAAGAGTTCATATTTGTTACCGTTGCACGTATCCGCATAGATTTACACCAAATCTGACATGTGCGTTATGTACTGGGACAGTTCCGGCGCCGCAGTTGTCAGTGTTGTCAACCAATTTCAGAAAGTAAAATGTTTAATTGCTTCCATATTGTTGAACCTATTAGGACCAAACTTTGTATTTACGTACTGGGACACGTTAAAGAGGCACTTCAGGTCTCACAGTTGACAGTGTTGCCAATCAATTTTGAAAATTAAATATTTACTACTTCCATTCAGTTCGACGTACCGCACCAAGCTTTGAGTATATATATTCGACACAATCGGAACATACTGTGGTTATTCCCTATACCCAAGCACCCAAGTGTCAGCGTTGCCACCCTATTATAAAATTCAGTTTTTCAAATGGCCTCCATACTGTTACGTGCCGATAGCTATTCCTATACTTGAAAAAAGCACGTGAGGGGCCGCGGGACGTACCTACGTTATGATATGCTTTGAAATAATACTTCTAGAGCCCTATTGCAACAGTCTCATCAGAAGAAACCTCTATGTAGTTGCTTGTTTATAAGAGAATTCATTATGTATTTATACATCTCTTTTTAAATATGCATATAACATAAAATATGTTTTGTTACACCGTCTCTATCGGTATATATTCCATAGTATATGGGGCGAGGCTTGGGGCCCGGAGCATGGTAGAGCAATGCGACCGAGCTTTTATAGTGAAACACAATGTACTAGTAAACGCAAACATATATCTCTGCCCTTGAACAGAAGTAGGTTATTTTCCGGGATTTTGAGTTAAAGATGAATGATTGTTGGGGACGGTAATTATGATCAAAAATGTATATCTTCCTTGAATAATACCGTAATTAGAAATTAACGTATTTTATATACGGAATGAGAGCATATTTCGGTAAAAATTCACAGATTTTTTAGTTTACAGTAAAGATGTCTTCGAAGTTGTATTTATCTCTAGGAACTTAAATTCCTATAATTCAAAATAAATCTTCAGTTCCCCGGAGGTTTATTAGTATTTTATTACAAACTATACCAAATAACTTCAGTCCATATGCTCTTAGTTCCCTTCTGTTTGTCAGGGTGAAGATATAGGAGGAAGTATAGCAATGTGGCAATGAATGCATAAATAATCCCAATCATTTGCCTCGTAAATATGCAGGAAAACAAAGCAAAGTAAATTGGGATGAATGTGTGGAAGCATAAATCCAATCCTTCTGATTACATTAATTATCTGCAGCGTAAGGCATTAAATACTTGCTT
Source organism: Lepisma saccharinum (assembly GCA_022664845.1). Classification (NCBI taxonomy): domain Eukaryota; kingdom Metazoa; phylum Arthropoda; class Insecta; order Zygentoma; family Lepismatidae; genus Lepisma; species Lepisma saccharinum. Next base: position 94,641 of record JAGDQP010000124.1, read on the forward strand.
TGTAAAGCAAACGAAGCAACGTTGGCAGAAGGTCGTTGATGCTGATGGGGACTATTTTTGATCTTCCAGGTACGTCTTAGGTGACATATCGATGTTCGAAGGTGGTGGGTGAAAAAGCGACAAAACTTTGTTGCTTACCTTATATTTTGTTTCATAATGCTTCTTTATATTTATTACTTGTTCGTCTTCGATACTATTTGCCTTGAAATTCTTTTTTTTTAAGATGCTGTCTGTAATAAATCTATTATATTTAAGAATAAGAATGTATCTCAGCGATCCCATAAGCAGAGAACGAGTGGGTAATATACGTCAGGTAGTTACGAGATTCGTAACAGATTGAAACAAGGTGATGCCTTATCACCACTACTATTCAACTTTGTATTAGAATATGCAATTCTGAAAGTAAAAGAGAACAAAAGGGACTAACATTGAATGGATTGAATCAACTGTTCGTCTACACGGATGATGTAGATTTAATAGGGACTTCTAAATAATAAGGTTTAAGAACTAAAAAAAGTAGAAAATATATTTTGAAGTATATTAAGACATTTTCATTATCCAATTTTAAAACTTTCGTACCAACTTGTTAGTGCCTTTTGCGCTTTTCATAAATACTATATAATAAATCTATTGTGATAAATATATTTTATTGCAAAATTTTGCTAAATAATTTAACAAAACCATTACATTTAAAACTAAATACTCTGCGACTTCGCTATATGTTGTGCGTTTTATTTACAATCAAGTTAAATGCTGCTTGTCAGTCTGTTTTAATTAAATTAAGAAGGGGTACAAAGTCTCAATATAATTATATCCACATTAAAAATATGTATTATTTTAGCTTGAAGGATTTAATGCAATAATTTTCCAGAAAGAGGTAGTGAAGTAAGATAAACTTAGTTCATAAAGTGCTCAAACATTTTTATTAGTAAAGTAATAAAAATTAAATCGCTGAAATCCCCATTCGAATAGCATACGTTTATTTCCTTTTGAATAAACAAATTGTTATCTAATTTTGTAAAATATATTACTATTACTTTTTTATTATACTAACAAAAAATTAGAACAACAAATGTCTTGTAAATTTACCAGCAAACAGATGATATGTCATTGAATTTTGTGTTTTACTGGATTGTAATATAAAATATAACATTTGATGAACAAGGAAACCTGGCCGCTCAACTTATAAGGCAGCGAGTTAATTACCCAAACTGGATTGAGCGAGTTCTAAATTACCATAAGGCTATTTCTTCTCTTATTATGCCAGTGATACATACGTATATCAGGCTTTACAGATGTCCTGCGCAAGACATACAATAATGAAATCATGATTCTAGAATTTATACTTCTTCATACTGTTGAATTTACTCTGGTGTGATACATGTAGCGAAAGTTATCCATCCAAACTTTTAACCGTACTCACGCATTAAAATTATGCAAGAATGAGAAAATTGCTTTCTATGAAATCACGAAGCTGTTGTGTAATAATTAATAAACTGAAAATAAGCTATTTAAAGAAATACAAAATTGAATACGGCGACAGATTAAATAAGAACATTTTAAGGGAAGACACGTAACAAGTCAGGGTAGATTCTGTAATGCACGGTTAAAAATTTTCGGCCGGTTGACTGGAAAAGTCAGGCAACTGGGTTGAATGAACTAACAAAAATCAGAAAAATTTTAATTTCCAAAAATATTCAATTACGCGTTACAATTTAAATCTCAATAATAGTCGCAATGTGAACCTGCATCTGGGGATGGACACGAGCGAGTTTTCGTTAAACTCGACTCGACTCGTAAGAGAAATCTTCAATTCGACTCGGCAACTCAACTTGGCAAATATTGTCCAACTCGACTCGAAATTCACTCGAGTTTCGAGTTGAGTCGAACTAAAACGAGCCAAATCCAACAGTATTAATGTTTCTGTGCTGTCTTCTTGGGATGGCCAATATTTCCGAAAAACCAGATGAAAAATTTTTCGGTATCCATTTAACCACCGGATTTATTCCGTCATCCGATATTAGCCGATATCCGAAAATTATCCGTGTTATGGCCAGATTGTCCATAAATCTGTTATTGTAATGTATTTCATATATTTTTCATTTAAATTCATTATTTATGCGTTGTTAAAGATTATTATGTTAGTCTTTATAGTTTTGTGAAGTTGTAAGAAGTTTTATTCATGTGTCGGCCATTTCGTGGTTAGAAAGTATGACGTCATTCTGATGAGGCAACTTGGCATGTTTCGAGTTGTAGCCAAGTTGAACGAGAGATGGCGTTAGTTTGAACATACGCATAGTTCAAATGGCGAAATGTTTTTTATTGTATGAACCTGAAGTTAATTTTGTTTAGAAAGCAATTGTTTTAATATTTAAATATCTATTTATAAAGCTTTAAACTGTAAATGAAATAGTGTTGAAGGGAGTTTAATATGAATAAGCAAAGGTGCAGATGTTTGTATTCTGCTAGATGTTATAGGATGATTGTAGGTGACTGTAGTCAGAGGAAATTTATACATTAAATATCTTGTTTGAAACCTCTTAAACCTTAAACCTTCTTTTTGTCTTCGACAGCGATATAAGACGCTATATTGTGGCTTTTCAGACCCTTTTTAGTGTTCTTACATTCGTACTCCAGTTAATATTGTACGAAAAGCTAGCCGTAGCCCACAATGAGTAGGACAAATCCAGAAAGGGGCACCCTAGCTTTATTACTGGAGTAATATTCTATGTCAAACATCTGGGAGCTCATCATTTCTGCAGATACAAATCAGAATCCATTATAGTGCGACCCGAGATTAAAGAGCGTCTCAAGCAAAATAGAGCATTTCATAAATATACTTCGTAGTGCTCACTACATTAATTGGCGTCCATTTGTGCGGCATTTGTACAAAGAAATATGAGTTCTACCAGTGATGAGGAGGTAAATGGGACTGATAGATCCAGTAGTCGAGTGAATAGATTTCCTACTGAACGAACTGAAAGTGTAACTAAAGACACGGAAATAAATCAAAGTATGGATCTAATGAAATTTTTGAAAGAATGGGAAGAAAGACAAGAAAACAGAAGGGTAAAAGAAGAGGAATCGCAGCAAAAGCTGAGAACAGAACTTAAATAAATGTTTGTAGAAGTTCAAAAAGACATGATTCAGAAGATGGGAGATAGAATTCAAATGATTAGTGACAGACACGATAGGAGATTTGGACAAAAGGAGAAAGAATGGAAAAATAAAGTGAAAGCACACAAATTTAACAATGAAGAAGAAGTTCAAGATGAACAAAGTGAAGCTGACGGTGAAGTTGAAGTTCTAATATTGGAGGATAAACGAGAATTGACAAATAAGTCGGATAATGATGATGGTATTAAGGACGAAGAAGAAACTGAAAGAATTACTGTAGCAATTGACAAGAAAATGGAAAAGAAGTCATGTGCATACGTTGAACAGGAAGTTAAAGAAATAGATGAAGAAGATGAAATTAATGTAAATAAGAGAATTAAAGATGTTGAAGGTGATTTAGAGGAAAGGAATTGGAAACCTTCTAGTATTATACTCCCAGTTGATGATTTTGATGAGCAATCAAAGCAAGACAGAGTGGATACACAAGAAATAATGAATAACACATGTTTGCATGGTATGGTTGTTCAATTTGGTTCCAAAAGGTTGTGTAATCCGAGTAGTTGTAAAAGATCAGAAAAGTTAAAAGACAAAAATAATAATTCATATGAAGAAGTAGCAGTAAATTCTTTGCACAAGTGATATACGACAGATAGACAAAACATGCAGAAAAAATTAGCATTTTCGAATGATTGTGAGAAACAAACAATATCAAATTCACAGAAGGTAATTGGAAGAAGGAAACGCTTTAGAGGAAAGAAAAATGTACAAAGATGGAAAGAAATGAAAGCAAAGAAAAAGGGTAAAATTAAAGGTATTGAACTTCATGTTAGGAGCAAGGCAGAAGTAAAGAAAGGTATTGGATGACAGCCAAGTATTGTTCCAACATAATATTAAGAAGGGATTAAAGAAGAATAAAGGACGGAAAAGATTTATGAAATGAAAAGAGCTGAAACGTTTGAAAAGGGAAAAGCAAAAGAGAAGGCAAGTAGGTAGAGGAGCCAACCATAAAACTAGAATTTACAGGAAAAGTAGATGTGCGAGACTTAAAGGTATACTACCTAATCCGAGATCTAACAATCCACTGAAACTTCCAATGGATATGGAAGATATGATGATATTTAAAAGACCAAATGATAAAGTAACTATTAAGAAAGCTAACTCTATTTCAGAGATAGTAAATGATAAAATCCTAGATGTCATTTCAAGCTATTTAACGAACAAATATGGCAATGATTATAAAAGAATAATTTCTGGCGAAACAAATTTACTAAGCAAAAGGGGTAGAAGTTTCCTAGAAAACAATTATCATATACACGAAGTTATATGCCACGACGTAAAGAGAACATATAAAGCAAAAACAAGGGATAAGACTATGACAAACAAACAATTAATGGATATGTATGAACGGTGGAGACATTCTCGAGCAAGAACTAGAAATAAAGCTGAAAATTTATGGGGCGAAAGATTTTGGAATAGGATTAGAGAACCTGAAAAATTAAACATATCATGGTACAAACAGATCACTGGATAACATGGCCTGCACCCCCTCTTGATCAATCTTGGATCCGCGCCTGTATATATTTAAATATCTGAACTGAGAGTGGGTTTCGTGTCAGGGGATGATGATCGGAGAATCAATATAGAAACTTTCCGGAGTTTCTGACATGAGAGTCTCTGCATTAGATATATTTCTAAAGAAATCTACCCAACATGCAAAATAATCGCCCCCCCCCCTAAATTTCCCTTCCGCCTTAAATTTCTATTGCTGTTGGTTTTCTTGACCTGATGATGATGTCATTCGATTCAGCGTATCAAAAAACCTATAAACAGACACCTCACACGCCTATTTCACGCAACAATGGAATTCCGGGAATTCCCTCTTTCCCCACCAAAAACACCCTTCCCCGCTAGAATTTTTATGCACTAATCCGTTTTATGAACCTCATGTCTAAGATAACTTATTACCAAAGTTTCATGAATGCAGGAATTTTTGCATTTTTGGCTTATTTTACATGTACTAAAAACGAGCTAAAACGAGTCGCACGGGCGAGCCAAATATCAAACTCGACTCGACTCGAAACTCGACCCGAAAAACAGTGATTCGACTCGAGAAAATTATTTTTGGCTCGACTCGTGTCCATCCCTAATGATAGTAGAGAAAATTTCGAAGTATTCTTTGCTTAAATATTTTTGGAAACTGAAGGGTTTCTGATTTTTGTTAGTCACGTTCCATTGAACCCAATTTTATTTACTTTTTACAGGGAACTGGTGGAAAATTTTTAACAGTGTACATTTAAAAAATACATGATTATTATTTTACCCTATTTGCGCTACAATTTTAGGAAACTTGTTGCGTCTTTCTAAAGATGAGCTATGATATATGGTATCCAATTGTGATGGCATGAAGAACAAGATCCATTTATGAAGAAAAAGAACATTACATACTGAGTAAAACACAAGGTGCACTGTTAAAAATTTCACAAGCGTTCCTAGGAATTATTAGAACGTTCCGCAGAAGTTTTAGTATTTCATGTTGTTTCACTGAAATCAAGGAAAATTGCAGACTTCTCGTTTTGTGAGGAGATTAGTTTCAGTTGTCAGTTCTGGACGTGCGCAGAGTGAGAAAACTGTCTATTATCCCATGCGTGAATGCAATTCTGATCAAGTATTTGCTGCCACCATGTTGATTATGCCTTATTTTAAAAGATATGGGAAATATTTATCAGTGAATGGGATTTCCGATCCTTAGTTGCCCAGGTAGCTACGGTTGCCTAGCTTTTTCCAGGAATGTTTCAGAAAATTTTTAACAGTGTGAAATGTTCAATATGTTTATCATTCTCTTATGTTATCTATTGTTTGCAACATCTCATTTTGTTCTTTATATATGTTTATTACCACAGGGGAATACAAAATATACAATAAACCGATGTAGTGCCATTTTAAAAAATGACCAAGTTGAACCCTATCAACTATATGGCATCACATTTCATCTTCTAATACCCACTCCATTCATAGAAACAGACTTCCAACAACATATTTTTACTTTTAGGTGTTGTTCATGAGCTATATGGAAATACACACTACACCATATTTACCATTGTAAAGAAATAATTTTGTGCTAGAGTGTGAACCTTTGGCATATCTAAAACTTAATGATTTTCAACGAGACTTAAAGTGATCGGTTTTGTAGTTTTGATTCCTGGAATTGTCTGCCAATAGGGTCACACATGATGCCGTAACTATTGAAAATTCGATGCAGAAATCAAGAGAGTCGGTGTTTACTACGGCACATTATGACAAAAGATGGTCGTCAAGAAGTGTTTGAAATGTAATTCTCAAAATTCCAGTGTGCAGCAAGCGACCATACAGTGGCGTCATATCAGTTTTTGTTTTGTGGGGTTGGGGAGATCGTTTAGGAAAGACCTTACATAATATATTGCTTATAGCATCCCATCTACTTCCAAGCGTAGTTTTTGCTTCATACTCTGCGTATACGCAGTGATTCCGCCAACCCCGCAGTGATTTGGTCACCCCTAAATCCTCGAAAGCTCCCCAACTTAAAATATACGGTCGAAAATCAACAGAAACCGTGCAAAGCTCCACTTACACCTTACCAATTTTGACCTTGGACCCATCCCTTTCAAAATGAAAATCCTAACGGAATCCCTGTACGTAATTTACATGCATCTCAACGCTGTTAATATGATATACGAGTAGCTAAAACAACTAACACTCATATCAGACTAAAAATAAAGGAATTTTAATTGTTAATTTTCGTAAATTGTTATTTACAGCAGATGAAAAGCTCTAATGTATCAAAGGGTAATGTCTTGGCTTCATTCCATTAATCATTAACAAGATCATCAATAGAAATTTTCTTAAGCTCTTTCCGCTCCACAGCCAAATCATCAATGAGGCGAGTCGATCATCGGAAATTGATGACCGAATGTACAATAGTTTTTCAGTCTTTTTAGAACAGAGAAACATAATTCATTCAGTGGTGATCGGCAGTAACAAAAATTCCCAATTACAAGATAAGAATAAATACCCGATTAAAGCAGTCTTTTATACTGTAGATATATAATATTGAGCTCAGTGTCTTGAGGTGGACACCACTAAACAGTCCGGATTTAAGTCCGGCTAGAGGAAGAAATCTTACATCCGTTGAGAGTGAGGCAAGCATGTAAAAGGAGGAGATTCAGTAAATAAGTTATCATCGAAACAGAACAAACAGCTTAGAGTCTTGTTGTGGGCAACAAAAACTTCACAAGAACTCAACCAACTAACTGACGACATTCTATATGATGCCTAAAGTAAACATTAAGGAGGCAAAACTCTTATAATGAGGTGATTCCACAACTTGAATAAAATTTGAATCTACATATCAAAATATGCAAAAAGGAAAGACTATTTCTACATTGAACTCATTGGAAAAACAGAGCAAAGATAATAGCACTAAACTTCCCCTGAACAAAACAAAATTTTCAACTCTCACGGAGAGGGAAGACAAAACTTACAAACAAAAATAAAAAACGCCTCTCCTAAGGCCACCACACCTTTTCAGGAAAACCAGAACAATTTTAGACAAACGAAATTCAACTTCTAAAACTCGTATTACCCAACATTCACTCACCTTCGAAAGTGAAATGTTCTCAAACCTAAACAAAAACTTAAAATTCCCTTGCAAATTAATATAAAGAAAACGCTTTAATCTGATCTACTTGGTTTCTGACTCCCTCAACATATAGACTCTGGGCGCCCTGAGATATGAATCAAACACTGCCCACCAATATGTATACATACATCCAGTCCAACCGGTATTATATACATCCAGGAAGAAACATAAAAACGGAGAGGGTAAAAATTGACCCGAAAGGAACTACCGATTATGCAGTACACAGCCAATATTGATTTAAAAATGACTACTTGCTATACTTAACACAAAAAGTGACATTACTTCAAACAAAAAGTAACTATTACAAAAAAAAAAAAATACATAGTGTGGTTTACGCTGCGGCTTAATATAAGCACCCAAACGTAACAAGTGCGTAGAAAATTAACAAGGAACCGAGACGAGCCCAAAGTAAAAATAAAACAAATTAAAATTATTTAAGAAAAAAAAAAAAGGTGAACATTCTCCCAAAATATTTATGCACCAAGCAAAAATATCAGATGATCCAACCTATTATATTATTCCTGGGGAATTATGAGCAGTAGCAAAACAGTTCAAGAAACCCAGTTAGCAAGGAAATACCCTCTAGAAAATTATATAGTTCCCTTAGTGATGTTTGCCTGAGGGGTGTACATTCATTTGAAAACCCAACTCTTTTAACTTCTTCTAAAAGATATAAAAATAAATAGGCAGACCAAACTAGTCATCTTCTACACACTTATGCCCAAAATGTCCATACACGAACAAACTCCATGTACCCAAAATAACATAAAGGTGGCCGAGTGACAATCGCTATACGCGAGGTCACAGGCTCAAACCTCGAAGAGGTTCATGAAACGAAGGTTTGAAATCCATTTTACAAAAATCTGTAAGTCCAGTCCTTAAAAGTCGACTGACTTACTTTAGACATTAACAACAATTTAACAACAAACAAAGCACTAGCTGTGAATACTTATACAATAACAAAAATGCCATTAATAATAATAAACATCAGAATACAGTCACATTGGTGCTGTCCAGTGAATTGTTTAACAAATATAAATAAGTTTTCTACTTGCTTGGAGCACTAATCAACTTTCACATTTAAAATTATCCAATCTACGTCCACAGCACATATGCAGCCATACTACCAACCTACTAAAGTTAAGATTAATCTCGTATCAATAAATCCTCCGAACAAACCTGTTGGTGCAACGATGGGTTGATTTTATCCATGGAATGTGCAATGGTGCAACTGACGGTGAGAGAACTTCAGAAAAGAGATGTACAGAAAGCGTAAAATGACAGTGCAATGTACTTTAAAATGCATTAAACAGCTCTTCTTCATTTCTCAATAGATTTATCTTGATTTGGTAGGTCTACGTATCTTCCCCATAGCTGTCGTCGCATTACATTTTGTATTTCCTTTAAAAAAAATGAGCTTTCGAATCTTTAATTTATCTAATCCAACGCACCTTCATGGTTTCACATAAAGCAATTTTCAGATTGCTGCATAATTTTAAAGTGCACGAACAGTTAAAATTATATACTTGGATAACTCGTTGAATATATCACTCCAGAGTTAACTTGACGCTCTGATGATTTGTCTTCCAGAAAGAAAATTTCATATTTGGTACTCTGGTTAGGTATTCTATAAACATATGCATGGATCGCTAGTGACACAACCAAAAAATTGTTTCTGTGATAATTTAGAATTTTCTCGATCTAGCTTGGAAAATTAACTCACTACCATGCAAGTTGTTGGCAAGAATTATTGGATTCAGTTCAATATTGTTAAATCTCAAAATAGTGTATTTAATAATATTTTAACTTTCCTAAAATACAAGACAGTTATTCGTTTATCCAAATTAGAAGTAAAGATAAAAGAACTATGACTTCCAATAAAATGTTCTTAAAAATTATCACGATCTAATTCATCATGAAAAATTGAATGACATATTTCCAATATTATGTTTAACTGGTATATCTGAGAAACTTTTAGTTTTAGGAAAATTCTAAATATAAGTAAAAGTAATTCTAATAAATCTTCGAGAAATCAATAAAAAAACGTTAATTTAGAAAGAAATGAAAGCATTATTCGAACGGGGATTTCAAGGATTGTATTTTTTAGTACTCTAATGAAAACATTTTAACACTACTATGAAGGAAGTTTGTTCCTTTTTGCGCTGCCTGTTTCTGGAAAAATATTACATTAAATGCTCGACAATAAAATGATAATATATTTTCAAGTTCACTTCTGGCGAATAGCTTTACATACTTTTAGTGGAGCCACATTGAAAAATATACTTCAACATTTACCAAATATGTTCAGAATATGTTTGTAAATCGTCAGAGTACTTAATTTTACGTGTATAGGTTTGTAAAATTAACCAGAAAAATGGCAAAACAATAAATTATCATAATGGGATGTACTACAAGGTAACCAAAAAAAGTTTTTACCGTTCTAGAGCAGTGATAAACAAAGAGCAATACAGTGGACGGTACATACCTTTACGTTTCGAAGTAAGCTCCAGCAGCATGCAACACCTTTTGCCAACGTTCCTGCAGCTGCACAATATCCTCGTGATAAAAGTCGACGGTCTTCGAGGCAAAGAAGTCTGTGAGTGCATTTCGCAGGTCTTCCTCATTGGCGAAGGATCTCGATGGAATGAAACAGGTGGTAATCAGTTGGCACAAGATCCTGTGAATATGGTGCATGATACAGTGTCTCCTAGCCAAGTTGCTGAAGGGTCTCCCGGGTCCTCGTTGCCACATGTGGCTTGGCATTGTCGTGGAGGAACTACACACCCTTGCGATTCACTAATGCCGGCTCCTTCTGCCGCAATATACGGTGCACCCTTTGCAACTGCTGTGAGTAGAGGTCAGCAGTGATGGTCTGGCCAGATGGAAAGAGCTCGTAATGCACCACTTGGCGACAAGCCCACCATACAGAGAGCATAAAGGTGGTCTTGAGGTGTGAGGAACAGGGTCACGTAGTGACAACCAATGTCTGCTACGCTTGCGAGTGTCATAGAGGACCTACTTTTAGTCACCAGTGAGCAAGCGATCAAATATGGGTGTGTTCAGGTGCCGAGTGAGCAAGGACAAACAGGTTGTCACTAGTTGTTCCTTGTTGGCTGCCGATAATGTGTGGGGTACCCAATTGCTTGACCTGTATGACTTCCCTATCCCATGAAGGTACAGTCTGACTATTTCAGCGGAAACATGGAACGTTTCTGCAAGTTCATCACACGTTAGACCACTGTCCTCCTTGATGGCTGCTTTCAGGGCCTCGTCATCCAACACATGTGGTCGTCCACTGCGAGGTTCATCAGCAAGACACATCTCCTGAACTGAATTTCTAAAACCAATGCCTGGCGGTGCTTTAGTTCACGGTATTCTCACCAAATGACTGGCATATGCGGCGAGTTGATGCGGCAGCTGACAGGCCCATTTTAAAGTCATACAAGAAACATACGCGAACATGCTGCTTCGATACCTCTATTTCTCTTTTAAACTGGACGAGCTATGACTGCTGTGTGTGAGCATCGTCGCTGTATTACTGAAGTTCGATGGTCAGACTAACTCCTGATCGCTTGATAGGCACGTACGTCATTTCGTTTCCACTCTGTGAGCACATGATTAATGGGACATCAAAAACGGCAATAACTTTTTTGGTTACCTTCTACATATGGATCGGGATATATTTACAAAGCTTAAAGGGCGCTTGCTGGGGCCCCGAAAAGTTTAGAAGTAAAGAATTAAGTTAAACCACTTAATTCCTTCACAATGAAACTCTTAGGTTGCGAAACTTGTCTATGCGGCACTCCGTCAGCCAAAAATATTGCTTAAATAGATGTATCGGGTACTACTTTCAGGTATGATTAGCTAAGCTGACACCGTTTACGTCATCATGCGTCGAGGTATGATGTCATTTGTGACGATGCTGCCTTGACTTTCAGCGCTTGTTTGTATCTGTTGATCAGATTTAGGAATTTCTTCAATGTAACTTTGTTCTTGTTTTGATGTAAATAATCACCTCCCGAGGACTGCACCATTATTTCGGGGACAGCCTGTATAATGAAGAAGTTAAAGAATATTTAGGTATTTGAATAGTATATATGATATACATGTGGATCATTAGATCTACAGCATTAAACCTTTCTGCACCAGGTTTCAGTGGTTTCTTCATCTCGTCATCTATGTCTTATCAAAAAAATATACTTTAGTGGCCATATTTAATGGGGTGCCTACTAAATACTCGTATTTTAAAGTTCACGCAGTGTGAATTTGCACCAAACTTTGCATGCTTCTCTCTTCCCCAGGCCAAACAGGCGGCGTTCTGTATAAGTTAATCTCATATGAAGCTAAAACTGCAAATATGTCATACAGGGTTATCTTGACTAAGCGCTTCATTTCTTTCTGTGGTTTTGCATATATTTATGATGTATACCTTTAGATCCACATCGTTAGATCAATCGTTACTAAACGTTGCATGTCCACTTAATTTGAGTAGAGAAAGATCACAGACTATTTCTGGCACCAAGATTTTGATCCATGGGAAATATTTTGTTCCTTGGATGAGACTCGTTTACTCTTAAGTAACATATCCTATCTCTTTATTCTATTCAAATGACAAATGTGATCTACAAAACATGCATGAAAAGATTTTATATTCTTATTTCATATGGAGAAAAGTAGTGAAAAGCAGAGAGACAAGAAGAATTTAGTTACCTGCGGCAGTGGCGGCCGGTGGTTGCCTCCACTGGTGTTGCATTCAGGCCCACCGCCAGCCACAAAGAGTAGGTGTGAAGAAAATTTAGGGAAGGGCTTACGAAGCATACATAAAATTAAATATATGTATTGGGGTAAGAAAAATTAACAAGGGATCAACCCCTTCCCTTGGCTGCGGGCCTGGATTTTTACTATTTGGAAGAGGATTGGGTAGCTAATTAGTCACAATCAAAGAGTTAAATTGTGTAACGTATACACAAAAGAAGAAGTGATCAGATTTTCAAATAAAGAACGTTAAATCAATTAGTTATGATTTTGAGAAAACAGAAAAATGTCGTAGCTATAATATTGAGAATAGAATTTGATAGTTTGTCACAATTTTTCGTGACTAGAAATTTGTGTCACTGTTATTGGTATTGTTAATATCAGTTTTAGAAACTTTGAAGATTCACTAAACGTTTTCTTTAAGCTATTTTGAACGATGAAGTCGAACAAGCCCACAGCTTCTGCCATTGATCGAAATTTTTCTGCCGAGTGAATTGAAGACAGTTCTTGAAGACAGAGATTTTCTTTGTCATGAAATGTGTAAATTGAACATCAAACACAAACACACACACACACAGAGTGAGACTGCGAGTAAATGAAGGGAAGTAGCATACGACAGATTGAGAGGTCTTGTTGCTTTTGCGCCACAAATGCCACCTTGTGGAAGCAATGCAAAGCTAAGGAGGGGAAGGAATGAGCAGAAACGTTCGTTGCTTTTGCCGAGCAACTTCTCAAACCCTGTACTAATTATATTAGAAATGTCAGTCAAACATATAGTGGAGGGGAAGGCTATGTATCGAGATTGGCGTTAAAGCGGGTGGGTGCGCATGTATTACAACACCAAGATTAAACTCTGCACTTGTGAAGTACTTTTTTTCTTTTTAAAAGAAACTATCTATGTTTTTTTTAACTCCGAGGGGTAGAATATTACTACATAGACCTATTCTATATTTTAGAGTGATTGAATTAAAAATTAAATAACTTAAGAAACTGTGTCTTGCGCAACGGGGCAAACAATAGCACCCACCGCCACTGACCTGCGAGTTCATAAGCAAAGACGATGATAATTGTTTGACTTTTTCTGAATAACAGGTAGGTGTATCAGCTGGTTATTTCATATAAGAATTAAATTCAGTCTTTCTTTTATTGAATATATCTGTTCCAGAACAGACATTCAACGCAGCATGGGAGACTTGTAGAACAATATATAATAGGAAGTAGTACATTAGTAGATTTAAGAAAGGATTTATGTGCCTTACTCGAGCATCCAGCTTCTACAGACGGGAACGTCAAATCTAAAGTGTCCTTGGGTTTGACTTCCAGGCACAGTGCGACCATGAAAGTGGATCTTAACCAATAATTTATTACTTCCGTGGAAAATGAACAACATAATTTCGTCACATGCTCTGGAAGGAGCACTTTGGTAAAAGGTGTAAATAAAGCCCTAGTACCGCTTAGCAGCCCAAGTAGGGTTGTCAAGAAATCAAAATATTCAATTGGAACTCGAAAATTCATGGTACGGTAAGTTTACCACTCCAATACAATTTTGTCCAATTAAATCCATTGGAGTTGAAAAGGAATGAATTAATAATGACGTTACAAGACTGATGACCTCCCATTCGTCCAATCTTGTCCTCTGAGAAAATGTAATGTTTGTTGCAATTGAAAGTTGAATTATGAAACTCAAAAGATGTATTGAAATCTGAAATGATGATACACTAATAAAAATAACAAAATTTATCTTCTACAGCTCTCTTATTTCTGTGCTTAGTAAATGTAGCTAATGTGTGCAGGTAGCGAAGGTCGAATTTTGTTGCGAGTGGTATTGTATGTTTCTGTGCACTCGTGCTTTGGTTCTGAATTAAACCCGAACGTGGTTCGAATTCGACGTTTAATAGTAGCTCTCTTCCTTAGATATTGCGTGCTGGATTTAAAATGAAAATCACAGCTAAACAACAGCTTATTTGCTTCGTTATTAAAATTCTCTGAATTAATATATTAGTCTGAAAATTTATCTTAAGATTTGTGAATCGAAAATATTTTGGAGTTCCTTCTCTCACTTCTACTGTGCGTTAACACTTTAGGTGTTGGTCCACAGTTATTTCTTCCTACTTAATACTTTCTTATAATATATGGGTTAGATTAGAAGTGTTCGTAAAGGATGGCAAAATCAGACATACTGAAAAATGTTACAATAGATAGCTTCTCATTAAAATGCTTAGGCGAATACTATCACTTTCAGTAGCTTAAACAAAATCTAGGTCAGACAGAGACCTGGAGAAAACGTGACATGTAAAAATAAATACGGAGAGTGAAACAAAACTTAAAAATCAGTGAACAAACTTTCCCCTCAAATGCAGTTAACAGCTGTTTCGTGTTGTAAGTTAAATTGAAACAATAGACAGTGCTAACCCAGTTTCGATAAGCCAATTAGACATAAATACGATGGGTGCTAACCAGCTAATACTACTAAGGTAATTTTATTGGTCACTAGTCCAGTTGCTGTATGGCAAGACACGTTTTGCAGAAGCGATTTTAAGTCATGCAAGATAGAGACGCCGAGGGCAACTTACGAAGTCACTCCTTAGATCTCGAACTGTAAATGAATAAAATATAAACATGAGAAAAAGAATATTGAGTGACGTAGTGCAGATAAATACATCATATTGTAGCTAATACTACTATATTTATACATTTTCATACATTAGGGAGGGTATACTTGATAAGTTGGGCTGGTTTTGTGGTTTCAAGAGGAAATTTCATTAATTTTCACAACATTATTTCAACCAACAAAACTTGTTAGAAAATAGCTACAACCGGATCATTCATTTCATTGTTCAGGTACAAAATGGTGAAAAATAATTTGGCGACATTTCATGTCTTGCAAGTGTGTTGTGATTGAATTTTGGATTTGAAGATCATTATAAATAAATGAATATTGTACCACGGGGGAATTGGGAAGAAAACTTTCTTACGGAGATTTTAGGAAAAACGGTGAATGTCTCAAAATCAATTATATGCCCATGTAATAGTATGCCCCAGTTTCTGCTAACACCATAGATGTTTTCATGGTTTTTCAATATTCAGTTATTGTGGAGGGGAAAAACCCATGTTTCATTCTTGGGTGTTTGTGCCCGTCAAAACGAAGTGCACTTTTGTTTTTGTTTTTAAATATGCTTCTAAATACAAAGGATTGAAAAATTTTGTTTTCTTTCACTTGCACACAACAAAGCACAGTGTAAAAAAATGTATGCTCCCAATTACCTCGCGTAATTGGGAGGAATATACGGGGTAATTTGGAGGAGCATGAATTTTCTTAGAAATTCAATTTATTCCACGAAAATATGTAAAATGTTTAGTTTTCTCTAATACCTGGTGTGTGCCTCCACTATCCACCTCAAATGCAACCAGAAGTCAGTTAGAATTTCATATGCCACGTGCTTGATCGCGAGTGATATGTGGCACAACTTAATGCAATAATAAATGCGAACTAAATTTCAACGCTCGTTTAAAAGAACCGAAAAATTAACAAGTTTATCTGGAGTGGAACAGCATCTACATGCAACGTGACTAAATCAGATATTAGCAGATGTTGGAGCATCTATTCCCGAAATTATGTGATTTCTCGTACTCAAAAATGACAGTGATCTGAAAATAATTGAAGGAACACTCGTCAGGTGTCAGAGTCCGATTTTAATGAAAATTCGTATGTAGGTACAGTGCCTAGGTAAGCATTCACAGCCCGAAATTATAGGTGATGCAGTCAACAAATAAAGACAGGGGAACCCGAGAAAGACGGAACGTAGAGAGCAAGTAAATCAGTACAGAGTACGGAAAACGCCTTTTCTTTTATAAACTGTTACATATATTGAAAGGAAATGACTACTAATGCATACTGGACAGGAGACAATACTTGCTGGAGGCTATGACGACAATGGCCGTCATCTTGACTATGCTTCAAATTTTTTAAATAGTTAGGAAGCCATGTGATTCTGTGCTGGAATGTTCCAAGAAATCAAATGACGAAATCAATTTTGGCATTACTCTAATGCTGTACGTCAAAATGACACGTTAAATTGACCTGGAGAAGGTCACTTTCACCTAGCATCATTATAGCTTCTTGAAACTGTGACTTCATCTTCTGTTAGTTTATTTGAAACTTTGTAGTGCACTTCATGTTGTGGCCATCAGAATCATATTTTCCAACATAACTTTACCTCTTATGTAGCCTTTTGATTTTCGTTCCTTCATTAATTTGAACCAAATGTTTTTTCATCATTCAGTTAACACAACCTGCAAGTCAATTTCACGTGTCATTTTGTCGTACAGGATTAGAGCTATGCCAAAATTGACTTCGTCATTGAGTTTCTTGAAACATTTCAGCACAGACTGAGATGGCCGCTTTCAAGATGGCGGCATTGTCGGCATACCCTCCAGCATGTATTGCTTCCTGTCCAGTATCCATTAATAGTCATTTGCTTCCAATCTATGTAACAGTTTATAAAAGAAAAGGCGTTTTCCGTAGTCTGTATTGGATTTACTTGCTCTCTACGTTCCATCTTTCTTGGGGTCCCCTGTCGTTATTTGTTGACGGCATCACCTATAATTTCGGACTGTGAGATGTAGCTACATACGAATTTTCATCAAAATCGGACTCTGACACCTGGCGAGTGTTTCTTGTAAGTCGGAAAACACACGTTTATTTTTAAAATAATTAAAATAATGGAAAGCAAATACACATGAATAGGTATTATCGGTTTGAAACATTATTGTACTGTACTTTACTTAATTTACTTTATCATACAGGTTTAAGGACGATCAGTAGAAAAAATATATTTAGTATGCCGCCATTATGGAAAGTGGCGGAGAGAATCTATGACCCATAATTGTATCTTCTTTTTTTTTTTTAATTTCTCGCTCCCAAATACCTTTATCATGACACTGGCTTGAATTTTTAAGCCTTCAGTTCCTAAGGCTTGAATTCGTAAGCCTTGGTTCACATACTGCGAAAACCTTTTTATACGAATCCGCCATTTTGAAGTACGTGCGTAAAAATGTAGCTCAAAAATCAAGATGTCTACCAAAGTTTTTCTGAACTTGCTAAAGATCCACAACATAAATCCACAAACTTTCCGGACCTCAAAATTTCTAGGGTGAATCCAGGACTAGCAAGTTGTTGTTGATTGAACCATATTCAAGTAATAATTTCTTGCGCATGCGTACACGTTTACTATACTTATCGGTATTATATTATACTATACAGGATTGAGAAAGGAAATTAGCCACCATATTTCTCTCAACGACAACATAGAAACATACCAAGTTACTGCAAACGCACCAAGTTTGACATTTAAAGGGGTCCGGCAGAGATAGTCATAAGCCACAAAATTGAAATTTTCAAGATTTTCATACATTAACAAACTAGAAGCGAGTCTCCTCCCGTACAGTTAAGGAAGTTACAGGTTTATCCACTAGACGGTAGTATAATATACGAATAAATTTCTTGATGTGACCACCTAGTGAGTAACTGGGAAGTAACATAGTCATAAGCCACAACTAATAGGGCTGCACCAACGACATCGGAGAAACGTCTTGTAAGTAAAAACATGAGTATTTCTTGGAATAGCGATGAAAGTGATACAATGGATTTGGCGGACAGTAGTAGTGATGTTTCCTGCCATTCAACAAGTAGTTTATGCTCTGACGAGCATTCGGTGAGTAAAAAATAACAATGTTTAGTGTTCACAATGGCTTATAACTAGGGCCGGGACTTAATGTCCTATAAAAGTGTAAAATATGTTTGTAAATATGTAACAAAAAATTAAAAATATGTACTAAAAATTGAAAAATATGTCAGAAAAAAGGTCCTAGTGAATCCCAAATATATGCAAAGCAGAACTTACATTTTTTTCATTCATAAATCAATTCTCGGTTTTCCACGCAATATCAAGAAAGTTGGGATGGCGTATTAAATTAAATTAGCATCTCTTTAATGGAAAATATGTGGAAAAACATTAGAAAAGTCGTGGTGTTTACTGTGCAATTATACTCAGATGTATGGACACCCGGAGGGGAGCAAGAGGGCGCTTGTCCATCCCCGAAAAAACTCATGCGGGCGTACCTGCACAGAGGTCATGGATGTTTTCAGTTTCGAGTTTCAAAATAAATGGATAATAAAGATCCGGATGAATGTTATTATTTGTATGTAGAAAATTTACGAAATTATAGATAAATATATCCTGTTGTCTGAAAATGGAAGAAATATGTTGTAATAACAAAAGATCGTAAAATATGTCAAATGATGTCCTATCAAATTTGCTAATTTCAATTTACTTTCATCAGATACGTCGAGATCTCACTCCGTAACTCGATCCTGTGATATATAAAAAAAAAATATGAAAAATATGTTATAACATATAATCCCGAGCCCTTATGACTATCCGCCACGAAAATTAATGTGCACGTTTAAACATCAATTTTTAACAGACTATGCATTCGCTAAGTAAAATGTCATGTATAAATCGTCTGTGACAAATGCAAATCTCATATGAACGTGGTTTGATACTTACTTGTTATAAAAGCACAGAATCGAAGAGTAGTGTTACAGTTTGTGGCTTGTGACTCTCTCTCACATCAAGCTGCCCAGAACTTGATTCATTTCAGTTATGCATGAAATACAGTACTCATGTTCTGATCCAATCTTCGTTCGTGGTAAAATTATTTAGTACTAAAGTAATGGGGCAAGCCGCTTGGCTTCTTTCTTATTTGGTTTTATGTCTTTTTTTGTTGTCTTTTTTCCTTACTGGGAACAGGTGGAGCTGTCACACTTGCTTTTCTTCTATTCCACTTAGCCAGAACAAGTTGGACGATTTGATTTCTCATGCCCTTTTATACCCCAAATCCATCAGTTTTTTCTCATGCTCAGAGCCAATGATAGAAACAACGAGGAGGAAGATGTAGAACTTCCTTGAAGAATGGAAAAACACAATATCGTTTATCTCGTCTTAAATGGTATGCCATTACCTTGTATTCTAATCTTACTGTGACTTTATATTTAGATATTAATAAACTGTTGTCTTTACAGAAGAAAAATCATTTTAAGTTACGTGCGAACCACGTTCGCAATAGTTCGGGAGATACAGTCATAAGCCATCTTGCTTATGTTAATTTCTTAGAAATGCGTCAAGGAATAAAAAATTATGTTCTATGATTTCAAATATTATTAACAATATACTCAAGTGTTATTTGCATGAAATAAACGCTCTTGCAGTTAGTCGCTGATTTATAAATGAATACCAAACATAAAACTTCGTTTATCTCAAAACGAACATTGTGTGGATTCTCTGCCCTTCATTTGTAATATGTTCCTGAAGACGATTTTCATGATGATCAATATAGTAACACTAATATTTGATGCCCAGGATAGAATCCAATGTCGAAGGTTGGTTACTGCGGCGATGAACTTGCGAGTTCCATAAGTCATAGAGTTAGTTAGTTAGTTAGATAATATTTGAATGTGTGTGTAAGATATTTACGTATGTTCATATTACGTGAGGTGATTTTTTTTCTTCATACTCGTATTTGTGTTCAGCAGATGGCAGCATTTTTTCTTTAAATATTTGACATTGGAGGTTTATTGTTTTCAAGCAATCGGGATCTATTTTGCCATATTAGACGTAACATTATTTTTTTATATACTGAAGTATGTTTAAAGAAGTTGCTTGAAGGATTTTGTAAATGATTGTACTCATAAAAAAGCGCGCCGATTTTGATATATCAAATTATGAACTTCACTTTTTCAAAACACATTAACCATGTACATAAACATGTTCATCACACTTTTCCATTTCAGGAATGGAGAATGATTTCGTGACCTCTACTGTGCTGGCATGCAAAAACACTGTAGTAGAAGTAATACACATTTTGCTCTTTTTGGTGGTACTGCTATTGTATGGCATTGAGGATATTTTTTGCTATTTGGTAGTATTGCTATATATGTTACGCAGGTATGCTGAAATGTTTGTTCAATTTGAACCATGGGGAGAGGAGATAATTGAATTTGAATTTTTAAAATATATTTTT
This sequence comes from Lepisma saccharinum, assembly GCA_022664845.1. Taxonomy (NCBI): domain Eukaryota; kingdom Metazoa; phylum Arthropoda; class Insecta; order Zygentoma; family Lepismatidae; genus Lepisma; species Lepisma saccharinum. Next base: position 115,270 of record JAGDQP010000124.1, read on the forward strand.
TAAATTTTCATTCGCCATTTTGCAAGCGCCATGTTGCTGCATGCCATTGGCCGCTCGCCTTGATTGCAAATACCTGCGTCGATTAGCCCCCCCTCCCCCGAAAAGCTGTAGAAGGTGATATTATAACTTTAATTTTTTTAACAGTGTATCTATCAGACAATAATTTTTATTAATAATTATTTTAAGATTCATCATTTAAGTTAAACACAGTTATTTTATATATACTTAAAATTACGATTCTTTTGAGAAGTGCGAGACATGTAGAGTCACGAACTAAAGTAAATGGAGGTTCGGATTATAAGAAATAACAGCACTTTTCTCCAGGAGAATTGTTGCATTGTACGCCTAATAGTTAGACAACCAACATGACAGTACAAATTTGCGCGAGAACATGGCATGCCAGGATATTCCTCCATTTGGAGCAAGAAATAATTGACTTGTTCAGCATCATGTAGAGAACCACGAGAGAGTTAGAAAACCCATTCTTGTCTTGTTCAAAACCGCACACACACACAAAGACACACACGCACACACACCTACACAGAGAGACAGACAGACAGAGAGAAAGCATGGAAGAATAAGGGGAAAAGGGAAAGAACAGAAGAGAAAACAAGGAAAGAGGGAAAGAAAAATGGCACAAGGCATGGAAATAAATGACATTTGAACGCTTATAAACACACAGTGTGTGTCTCTCTCCCCCTCCCCCATTTAACTTTGTCTTGTGGTTTTCTTCCTGTGCTTTATAAATCTCTTTCAGTACCTATCACGAACAGAATTTAGTGCACTTAATTCCTAGAAGAAAATATTTGAAATGTCGCTCGTTGAATCAATCCAGACACCTTACGAATGATAGTCTCACACGCTGAC
>JAGDQP010000124.1:116536-136376 GCA_022664845.1 Lepisma saccharinum
ATTTAGCTACACATACCATAACAAATGTGTTGTTAAATCAGCCATTAAACTCGCTACTCTCTGCGGGCTATTTATATATATCCTAAATTTCAGAACTATCTTTCAAGAAAGTAAATCCCACTTGCTGGCGGCGCGCTTATTCCTCAATCACAACCGGTAAGAATAAATAGAAATGTATTAGAAATTCTGCGTTCAAAGTGCTTTTGGCAGAAGTAGATGATGTAAACTGTTGGGGCTAAATACAGCACCGAGAGCAACACTTGTCAGTTGCCTAGCGTGGCGTATTGGTAGAACGCTGGTTTACGAAATAATAAACCCGTGTTCGATCCCCGGCGAGCGGGCGAGATTTTTTCTTCTTTTTGTCTTAAAAATATATTTTGAAAAGTTTTAATTTATTATTAATAATTCCTTTCTTGCATTTTCAAGTTCGTTTTGAAAATTGCATTTTTTGTAAAAAGAAAATAATAAGAGTAGGCAGGGTCCAATAAGGAACGAGATAGCTGGCTCGTTAAAAGTTGATGTTCTTTATGTCATTCAGCGTGTTCGATGATGCCAAGAAGTTAGTTAGTTGATGATACTCTTACACGTTTTTAGTTTTTTCATTTGAACGTATTGATTTGCTCCGCTTATTTTTTCTATCTTACGTTTATAACAGCAATGCTTTGACATGGAAAATATCATATTTATTTTATTATGAGATCGCAGAACCGCACAAGATCGATAGCTTAAAATATATATTATGTTATCATAATCAGAGTAAACAAGTCTCGGTGGTCTGATGAATATCGCGTCTGCATCACGTGCGTAAGGTCGCGAGTTCGAATCCTGATTACTTCATTTTTGTTAAAAAGAAAAGTGCGTTAATGAGTTGGAACCTGGCAAACACAATTGTGTATTTTTTAAACTTTATTTTAAATTATGTTTCAAATAATAAAGCTTTTAAAAAATATAGTCTATGTTTCAAATAAAATTTTTGCTCCTATTTGTAAGTCTCTTCTACCACGATATATTCAAATTGGATTTAATCTCTATGTCCTGTAATTAACATTTCTAGCTTTGAATTGACAATGAACTTTAATTTCATGTATGGCCTTTAGGCATCTAAGGCTCAGGACGGGATAGGGAAGGGGGAAGGATTTGGGAAGGTGTCTGCCAGAGCCTATGTTGAAGGTGGAATCCGAAAATGTGCCTGGTGTGACTAAGGAAAATCCTGGAAAACCATCAGTCAGGATAGTCCGCTGCTGGGATCAAACCCACGACCTCCCGAATGCTACGCCATCGCTCTACCACCGGGAATTGACACGGAAGAACGAGCGGGGTTATCTTAATATTCTTGACACCCATTATAGTATATTTGTATATTCACATCTACAGTGTATGATTTGTGTGAATTGATTTTTGTTGTTTACGCATAACACAAATAAACAAAAGTCGCCCTGGATAGGGTGGGGTAAAAGGATCCTGGAAGGATTTGTTTCAAATTAAATTAGTTTAAGGTCTTTAGGCTTATGAGAACCAAGCCTGGATGGGGCTGGGCGAGTGTGTTGGAAGATAGACGGCCAGGGCCTATTTATATGAACCATCACAGCGTTTGCCTGGTATGGGTGAGGAAAAATCTTGAAAAACCTCAGTTAGAAGGTTAGACCGCTGGAATCGATCCCAAGACTTTCCGATTTCTAACCAACTCTTTAGAAGTTTTTTGAAACATTGTTTACCCTAAGTGGGCTTTACTTGTTCCATTTGATATGTCTTCTGAACATGTATCGACTGATATTCTTAGAATTCAGTTAAAATCACACACAAACATTCATGCCGGAGGCATACCACTAACTAGGAACACTTTCAATATGACAAGCGCAATTTTGCGCGGAATCGATGGCCTACTAACCAACAAGAGATCTTACAAATGTTTACGCTCGCACTCAAAAGTTGAGGATGAAAATAGTAACAAGGTTGGAAGTCATCTGCGACACCATAGTAACAGGCTCCGACCCCCTCCTATGTAAATACAACAACCAAAACAGGATTTGTCACGTACAAACTTGGTGCAGCTGTAAGACGGTGGCTTACTACATAACAAACCCGGCAGCAGCAATATCTTTGTTTTTTTCCTTCAAACTTTATTTTTTAATATGTTCATATTTATTATTAATAATTACTTTGGCATACAAATAAAGGCTACTGAAAGCTAGGATATATATACATAAACCAGGTCTGGCCCGCGTGGTGTAAAAGGGACCACGGTGCGTCCGAAGGGAGCTGGGTGGCGTGACCTTCAAAGGACGGTGGGTATACGCTATGTAGCACTTTTGCGTATGCCCACTAGTCACAGACCCCTGCGCCCCCACCTAGTTTCATTTTTAGTTACAATGGGTCAGCGGAAGCCATCTCCAGCTTCGCACAAACAGATAGAAAAGTAGTTTGAAAGAAAGAAACGAAAATATAAAGATACATAACCGAACCTGACCTTATCTAACCTACCCTAACCCATGGTCACTAATTTTATATAATCTACAACAAATGGAAGAAAACAATTATTAATGATAAATGTGATCTTAGCAAAATATTTCTAATGACAAGAAGAAGAAAAGAATCTTACATTTTTTTTACAAAAATGCACTTTTCAAAACAATCTTGAAAATGCAAGAAATGAATTATTAATAATAAATTAAAACTTTTCAAAACATATTTTTTAACATAAAATGAAGAAACATTTATCTCTGTCGCTCTCGGTGCTGTATTTAGCCCCAACAGTTTACATCACCCACTTCTGCCAAAAGCACTTTGAACGCAGAATTTCTAATACATTTCTATATATTTCGTACCGGTTGGGATTGGAAAATAAGCGCACCGCCAGCAAGTGGGATTTACTTTCTTGGAAGATAGTTCTGAAGTTTAGGATATATATAAATAGCCCGCAGAGAGTAGCGAGTTTAATGGCTTATTTAACAACATATTGGTAAGGTGTCTGGATTGATTCAACGAGCGACATTCTAAATATTTTCTTCTAGGAATTAAGCGCACTAAATTCTGTTCGTGATAGGTACTGAAAGAGATTTATACAGCACAGGTAGAAAACCACAAGATAGACCTAAATGGGGGAGGGGGAGAGAAACCCAGACTTTGTAATCGTTCTAATGTTATTTATATTAATGTCTTACGCCATTTTTCTTTCCCACTTGTTTTCTCTTCTCTGTTTTTTTATCTTTCCCCGTATTCTTCTATGCTTTCTTTCTGTCTGTATATCTCTCTCTCTCTGTGTGTGTGTTCGTGACTGTACTAGCTACCTTCTTATGCGAGAATAAGAGTTCTTACAAAAAAGTTTTTCTGTGGATCATTTTTGCTGTACTGACATTAATATTAATACTCACCCTGAAGTAAAGCTTGAGAGATTACAATTGGTTAAGATTTTTGCGCGTTATTTTTAAAGCGAATAGAAAGAGACATTTTAAGCAGACGGTTGTGTCTGTTTTGTAGGCGTCTATAAATCACAGCCAGGTGGAAAACGGTATTTTCGTTTATATCTTCTTTGTACTCAATCACTTTACGGTGAATCTCTACTAAAACATAAAACCGTCAAGAAAGAACATTTTTTCTTTGAAGTGAGATTTCAATAAACATGTCCTTTTTTCATTGTAAACACCCGTTTTGAGAAGGACTCCTATCTGAATAATGTAATAAACCAGAGGGTTATTGCGAATAAACCGTAATTGTTTTATTGCAAGAACGTTGTGAGAAGGCATGAAAAACAGATTTATGTCCCTGTATTGTCAGTATTCCTATTAAATAGGATATTTTGGAATTTTACTTGCTAAACTCGTAAACTGGTTGGATTGATCTTTCTTTGTCATTTGTTTTTCTTCTAAGTTCTATAACGGAACCTGAAATAAAAGATTGTGTGAGACGCTTTACGGACTCATAGAAGATACGATTTATTACCAAATTGACCATTTTACGGTATTTTAAATTTTTTATTATTAACCTTTTGCGTAAAAAAACGTTTTGTTGTTACTTTTGCGTCAGATAATTTTAAAGAACGATAAATAGGAAATATGTGGTAGAACCTAACATTGTAGATCAGAAACAGAACAAATTAGCGGTAAAGGCGAATAGAAGAAAAGATTTTATGACCGAGATATTGAATTGACCGGGTTTGATTTATGGTGCTATTTACAACGAAACAAATTTGGGCGGAACACCTGAAGAAGAAATAAATAATGGAGATGGGTTTATAACTTTGAGGAAGAAAAGAAATAGTTGAAACTTTTCAGTAATACCGTTGCTTAAAAATGTCATGGAGAGATCTCGAACAATTTAAAATTAGGAAACTAGATTTCCAGAAAGACTTTTTAGGTCACTGAAGAAAAAGAATGTTATAGACAATCTACACTTCTATAAATATTCACAAGTGAGGATTGTGGTCTTATTGTTTATTTAGCTTTGTTTTGGAACTGTATAGACGAATTGTTCTTGTGTAATTTTGTATTGTGCTCTGCTAATTGAATCTACAACTTTATTATTAGAGAAGTGGAAAGTAATCTTATTTATTGATTTTTTTAAAAAATAGATACTCTGACCTTAAACTTTAACATCTACATAAAATTACAAACATTCATGCCCCAGCCGGGATTGGAACAAGGTACGTATGACTGGAAATATTTTTTAACATTTACTTTTGCTTTATACAACTGAAATTGGAAATATTATTTTATTATTCTGGAATTCACAGAAATAATTTTGATTGCGTTGTTTGCTTAAATATATAGTTTTTGACGAGTACAAAACATTATTTTATGAAACTACTTACCAATTGTTTTTAATTATTTGAACCGCTGTTGAATCGCAGTTTTAATATTTTACGAATAAATTATTGCTCATTGGAATGCTTCTCTGTGAGAATCGAAGATATCTGGAATGTGCAATATACACTGTATCATTGCGGGTCAGGACATATCTTTTCATGCTTGCTAGATACATACTTTATTCAAAGATTTGTGGTGATTCGCCATTACTTGAAGGTGAGATTCTACTTTAACTGTAGAGCTAAAGTTTATTATATATGCACGCGTGATAATTTACTATTACTCGTGTCTGTGCTGGGAGTCGAACGATGGATTTATGGCCACTTGTGTTCCTCAGCAATTGTACACAGAAGCTGTTTAGAATTAAATATAATTTGAGGGGGCTACACATATTTTTTACTTATGCTATGAAATGAGCTGAGATCGATCTTGGGTTATTGAACTATGATTGACATTAGAATAGAACTAAGAAGATTTCAGTCGGAGTGCTGTGAAAGATTAATACATAGATGGATCCATTTTGTAGTCCTGAAATTGAAAATTTCGGCGGAGGTCTATAATGTTACTGTCTGGACAACACTGGAAGCGATGAATTTATAGTTAGAGATGTTAAAAATAAGAGAAATGGGGAAAATATACATCTTGCATATTTCTTATACACTTGTTGCTAAACCATTCCGAATGCCTGCTTTTTTCAAGAGAATAGGAATATATTCAGGTGTTTGATGTAACTATTAAATATTACCACTTTGATTTTTAAAATATTTATCAGTCCCACTAGCACGAGGCTCTGTTATGCGCAATAATTATCAATTTATGGTAAGATTTCAAAATTGATATCCGCCAAACTGAAAATACGCCCAAAATCCACTCTTGCTTTATTGAACCCCTTAGTAGATTACAAGCTTTTAATTTTGGAAACAATGTTCTTACGTAATATTTATGTTACTTAGAAATAAGACTCATATGCAGATACTAACACTATGATTTTTTATTTTTCAGATTATTATTGATCGAATCATTGGAGGCCACCAGTTAGAACGATCAGTTGTGAGATTACGTGAGTTTCTTAATTAAATATCTTTGGATTTTAAATTTAGTTTTAGTCACAGTCCGGATTCATTAGTCCACGTTCACAGCTATGCAATGTCTGTTTATTATTTTATTAGGTAGAAACGAAGCTTAGTAATGGTTGTGTAGGAACCATGGATCACTGTGTTTAAAAGCAGAACAGAATTTTTGGTCTATTTAGTAAATAATATATGCTTCTATTCGATTTTTGAATGCTGTGCAAGATCTCTAAATTAATAAATCCTGGGGTTCACTTAAGAATAAGATAGACTAGACCAGTAAAAAGTTAAATCATAACTTGTTAGCAAAATATTATTTATTTATGGCCTTTAGCGAACCTTGGCTTAGGCCGAAACGCTGAATATTGTTTATTAATACTCAAATGATGAAAGTGGGAGGAAACGTTATATTGCTTGGCAATTCGAATGCAAACGATGCTTGTCCATAAGAAATCCCGTTTGGTACGAGCATTAATCGAACCGACGACCCCCCAGTACGAGAGGCAAATGTTGACTCATTGTAACCCCTATTTGAAGTGAAGAATATATTTTGTTTCAAATTATTGCTGGAATATTTACTTTTAGATAACATTCATAAATCGCATGCTTTTTGTACACTTCTCGTTTAACTAAGACGTTGACATATTATGACTACAAATCGGACCCGGGTTCAAATTTTGGCGAGGAAACTGGGGACTTTTTTGCATAGTTCCCATGCCTGGCGTTCTGAGGTGCACTCAGCCTTCTATTAAATTGAATACCAGAGTGTCTGATATTCCTGGGCACCTTGGCGGTTTAGCGTGGGACTGACCACCCCATCTCACTTTGTACCGTATGTTAAGAAAATGTGGAGCGCTACCCCCACATTCACCATACGCCGTTCACGGCGCGTGCGTATTGCAAAGGGGATAGCTTTACCATTTTATGCTCTTTTGTGAAATAAAAAAAACAGAACATTAAGCAAACTTTAGCTGTTGCTCCGAGACTGAAAATATAGAGGTGTATAAAAATAGCATCACTTCATTTCTTATACCTTTAATCTAACTTTGGATCAAACAGTAATATAAAGAAGTGTATAATATGTAGATTCACTTAATTCTTTATGCCTTTGAAAGTTTTGTATCGGCTTCCATTACTTTAAACCGCATTCAGGTTTGCGTATATTTACGGAACTGCAGTCGTTTTATAAAAAACAGTTTAAGGCTTTTAGACAACTTTACTTAGGGCGGCCATCATGTTCAGATGAACTGTTTCATAATTCTGCGAGATAATACTTCACAATAAAAGCGCATACATTGTTTGGCATATATATAACAGAAATTTCATAAACTACCATTGGAAGCAGGTTTTGAAGAAACTCTGTAGGTTTAATCAACTTCCGTTTCTTTGACATGTTCATGGTTCAAGATAGAACATTTTTTTACACTTCCTGTATTGACTGGAATTCTTTGGTCACAATATTTATACCATTAAATTTCATGCAGAGCAAGATAGAACACCATTGGTGCTGGTTTTGATGGAAATAATAGTGAACGAGATCGTCACCTGAAATCTGATTTCACAGTCAGAGGTGACAATTAAACCCTGAAGTTATTGGCCTCAGAAGGAATGGATACCAAGGTAACAGAAATTCAGTTTTATAAACTATTTTGTATTGACATTATAGATATAATCTGACACTAGAAATATCCATGCCGTAGCATGAACTAATAAAGCTATTAACCTTGAACTCTTGGTTTATCAATTATCAGTCTAACGTAAAAAACTAGCTTGTATAAACTTTATTTTGTATGGAAATCCAAAAATAGAAATAATTATGTTCCAGCTGGGATTTGAAGCCATAACCTTTTATTTGCTGCTTGACCGTTGATTGGGGAGCAAATTAACATGGAAGGTGAAAATAGATTAAAAGCAAAAGACATGTACAGAATTTAAATAATAATAATAATTTGCTAAAATAACACTACAATGCCCAAAGCCAAACATATGTGACCGAGCATCATCAGCTTGCTAAGGCATTTATTTGATAATTTGCCGATTACAAATCAGTACTTGCTATCCGTTTACGGAACGCCGATCGCCAGAGGTTACCGACAGCGGTAAGTTTTTTGTACCCGGAAGAAATAACCCAAACGCCGGTGTTACTTGAAACCGAGAGGCTGCACTATGAGTGTCACTTAACATTAGTTAATAATGACAGTAGTACTAACGTACTACTACTTGAAAGTAGTAATAACGACAACGGGAAAGACGTATTTATTCCGTGGCGCAGACGAGTCTATTTAACTACTGAACATATTTTGCGTTTGATTGAGAATGTTCTCAACTAGAATGAATCCTTCCTGTTAGCCAACAGTGTAGTCATAAAAGCTGATATATCTGACCCGATTCACGGACAACGCGAAAGGGAAAAAACGGAATAATGACAAGTTTTTACCTTTGGAGGAGTATTTACAGGCACACAATATTCCAGTGCCTAAATTGGGAGCTAATTCGTACGACTGTTTACCAAGAACTTTAATTATGGAGGACAAGAAAACGCTTTCTGAGTACAAGAAAGTAGAATATATGATAAACCATCCGAAAAACTGGGGAAAAAGCTAAAGCTCTTTGTAAGAAAGCAAATATTAATATATCAAATTCGGGTGGAAGTTTATATGAAATTGATCAGTTCCAGAATTTCAATGGAAATGATTTTCAGATGGTAGTTTATGGCTTAAAACCAACTAGTCGTGACCCTGAGATCATCTATACTGGGAATGTTGAAGCCTGAAAAAAAATATTTTTGTTTTATCATAACCAGCATTTCGAAGTTATTGAGACTATAACCGCCTTTTTAAGACATAGAGGGTACTGCTACGACTGTTTGCAACCTTCTGAGAATCGTAGTAGACATAAGTGCGAATACCTTTACAAACATTGCGAGGAGTACCATGATTTTGAAGCTTCTCGTGATGAGAGACCTGTAACTTGTAATAGTTGTTTAAGGTCGTTCCCCTCGCAATCATGCTATAATTAACATAGCACGAGGGCGAAGGGAAGACCTGTATGTTGCTGTCAAACTGTGTCCATAGTATGGTGTGAAGATGAAAGAATGGATAATAACACGAAAAAAAATAACCCCCATGTATATGGACATCGATTCTGCACTATATGCAACTAGTATGTTAAAGAGGATCATTTGTCTTTCGTACAAAAGACGAAGCCTGAAACTGATTTTTGCTATTTAGTGTATGACATTGAGGCTATACTACTAAATGAAAACGAAAAAAGGTGAACGTGAACACCGGCCAAACCCAATCTGCGTCTCACTGACAGTTGCTTTAATTACAAGAACCGTATGGGAGATAATTACAAATGTTTTCAATGCGGTAATTAACAAGGGGAAAGTGATTTTGTGTTTTTAAATATCGAAGGTTTTGTAAAACATTTTCTCCGTCAAGGTCCTAGGTTTAATACAGTAGTTTGTATAGCACATAACACCGCGAAATTCGATTCCTTGTTTGTTGCACGTGCACTCATTGAAAAGGAACAATTCACTCCTCAAATAATAAACCAAGTTGCAAAAAGTATGCAGATAAGTGTACGTAATATTACTTTTAAAGATATAATATTTATTCATGTCCGTGAAATTATTAAAATTACCGGATACCATGGCATTAGGTGAAAGTTTAAAGAAGGGTGAGTATGGGCAGAATAAACTTTTTGATGATGAAGATAAATTAAAAGTGAACGTGAAGTTTTGAAGTTTTGGCATGAGTGTGTGGAAAAAGATTTCATTTTAACTTACATCGTGAAATCCTAGAATACTGCAGGAACGATGTGCGTATATTATGCGAGGTACTCATTAAGTTCTCAGACTTATTGTACAAAAGACTGAAGGGACACAGTGTTTACTTCAAGTAAGTACCATTGTTGCGTGTGCAATGGAATATTTTCTATCTTTATATTTAGAAGGAGAAAGTATTCCTGTTATTCTCCCGTTCGGGTAAGATAAGATTAAGATAAAATGAATTGTATGGGCAGTAACAGCACCATGGCTTACGCCTTTCCCGTCCCGTTTGGGTATCGACAACGCAACCCTTAGAGTAAGAAAGCATTAAGATGTTTAAAGTACAGAGAATTCATAGGAAATTGTGTTTCCATTCATACAGCTGAAAACGGAGATAAAGTCCAATTTTGACGATTCAAAGCGGACGGGTACATTAAGAAACATCGTACTGCCTATGAATTTTATGGATGTTTCTGGCGTAGTCATTCATGCATTAAGCAGGGTCGCCACGTGCCTCTCAATGACACTAATGGCGATATATTAAATGACCGAGATATTGCTACATTGAGGAGAAAGGAATATTTAGGAAGGTGTGGTTTAAAGCTTGTAGAAATCTATGAATGCGATTGGGATCGACAAGTGAAGGAAAATCCACATATCGGCAATTTATTAAAGTTCACTGCAAAAATATTGAAAGTGCATTAGTACCTAAAGGCTCTTTCAAGGGAGGTAGGACTTAAGTTTTCATATCTCACTATGAGTGTCCTGAAGACGAGATCATTTGCTTTGTCGACATATGCAGTTCATATCCGAAATGAAAACAGACGCATTTCTATTGGTAAGCTTACCATTTATCGAAGTGAAGCTTGTCTTGATTCTCAGAACATTCAAGGAATTGTTTTCTGCAAGGTTCTTCCTCCTCAAGATCTACTCAAGATTTGCTTCCATATAATGCGAATGAACGCCTCGTATTCGGGCTCTGTCGTACTTGTATAGAGGAAATGAATAGTAGTGATTGTAACTATACCGTGGACCAACACTGTTTCCCCGGCACATTTTGTACTCCTGAATTGCATGGAAGTATGAAGGAAGGGTATAGCGTTCTTGATACTTATGAAATTTAGGAGTTCAAGACGAAAAAAGGTGTTATTTGAAGATTATGTTAATAACTTGCAGATGAAACGAGAAGCTTTTGGTTTTCCATCTCAGTGTATTAGTGAGGACGAAAAGCAGAAGTACATTGAAGAGTATACTGACCATGAAAGAATACAACTCAATGCTGATAGCATTAGTGAAAAGCCTGGTTTGCGTTATATAGCAAAAATATTTTTAAATTATGTTTAGGCAGTGGGGACAGAGAACTGATTTAACACAGACGAGGGTAGTTATTGATGCTAAGTCGTTCTTGGATATTCTCTGAACATTCCACTTTGAAGTACAAAATCTACTTCTGTTCGGAGAAAATGCCTTGGTAGTAACATGTAGGGATTTGAAAACTATTAATACGCCTAATGCCTTTTCCAATGTTATTCTTTCAGCCTTTATTCCATCATGGGCAGATTAAAATTATATGGTTTATAGGAAAAAGTGGGTATAGAAAATGTACAGAATCTATCTTCCACGGACAAAAAAATCAACCTCCTTTGCTTCCTATAGGAAATTATTTAGAAGATTCAACTAATGAAATCAGAGTGGTGGGAGATCCCTATTTTCATTGGGTTAGGGCCTAAACATTATTCGTATAAGAGAAGTGAAATTCAGACTGGGTATGTTCCCACTTTTAAAATTAGAAAAATCGCCTTAGATTGTAAATTTCGATCACATTGTAAATTTTGTCAAACATAATGATGAAAAGAAAATCATTAGTAATCCTTATGGTATCTATAGGAAACCAGGGTTCAAAATTATTGCCAGACCAGAAACGAAAACCGATCAGAATATGGCATGCACAGATAAATTTCATAATGAATTCGAAAAACTTCCTTTCGGTTACAAAAGAAGACACCTTAATAATTGTTAGTTAATTTCTCTTTTGTCGTTATGTTATGATGTTTCCTTTCCTTCATCTTGCAACTATCCTGTTTTCAGGTCTCAGCAGAGCTGGTAAAAGTTATCTTGTAAATAAGTTATTAATTAATCGTGAAACGATGTTTTGTTGTAACTTTATGGATTTACTTTGATGCTATTGTGCTGTGCAACATAAATTATCTAGTCAGATAAGTAATATACGATTTTATTTTTGAATTCCTGATGTGAATACTTTTGAATTTCAGGAAAATGTATTGTTAATTCTCGATGATCTCATGACAAACTAATGCTGCTTTCTCGAAAATTTTCACAAAATTCGCACATGATAATAATTTAAGTGTAATTTGTATAGTTCAAAATTTATTTCCCAAGGAAAATATGCACGTGACATTTCATTAAACGCCCATTATATTATTGAGTTTAAGAATCCTAGAGAAAAATTACAAATACAATATTTAGCAAGGCAAATTATGCCACAATATAGATGTAATTCAAGTGATTGAAAATGCTACTGCTGATATTCATATTTGCTTTTCGATTTAACTCTGTCTACACCGGATGTTCTACGTCTAGGTACAAATATATTTCCAGATGAAACTATCCACATCTATGCACATGTAAAAGACATGAATAAACAAATTTAGGTTAGTTGGCATCAAAATGTCAAGCATAAAACATCATCATCTGAATGAGCTCCGTGCAATTTGTAAATGTAATATTAAAAGGCGTAAAGCATTAGCTCAGAGTGCATCTAGTGGTGTTATTCGAACTATTGCACAAGTAGGTAAAAATGTTTTGAATGGTGCAATGCAAAAAGGTATTGATTTTCTGCCTTTATTACTAGCTCCAATTATAAGTGCAGTAGCTGGAAGTTTATTTAATCGTTAAGACGTCTTAACAATTTCAACTCATTCCAGAAAATGCAAGTCCGCAAATGTTATCAACTATGAACTCTATAAAGTCGCATAAAACATGTTTGGATAATGTAATGGCTGAAATTTTAAAACGAAGTGACCTTTCTACGGGTGGAAAATGGAAAATATATCAACAAGGATTACATCGTTATTTAGAATATACTCCACAGTCTCAGAAACCAGTTGTTGTCTGTTTAGAATTCTGAATCTTCAAATATGTTACCCACGATTCAATATATTATTAGTTCGGTACCAAAACCATATGCTAGAAATACTTAAGTATTACTAAATCTCCTGCAGGCTTCCAATCGTATCACTTGGGATCAAACTGGCGTAGTATCAATAGATAACGAACTAATTCTAGATTAAAATATTATTGCTTAACAATGGTGTGGTAAAAGACTCCTAGAAATTCAGTTGGCATTCAAGATTTTAAAGAATTATTACAAAATATTAATATTCCTTTAGAATTTATTTTTAATTCGGCGCAGGTTCTATTAAAATATTAAAGCAGAACAACAGTGTTAATATAGCAGTAAAAAAGAATAATCATTCTACTAACGTGCTAGTAAGAAAAATAATAATAATATTAGGGAATAAAGAAACGTTTTCCTTCATTATTTAAAAATTAGAAAAAATACTAATTTTAAGTTTCGCTTCATAAAATGTATTATACATATGCAGATTCAAATTCATTAGGTAGTATTTCAAAATTAAAAAATGGTCTTTTTCAGAAAAATGCAAGAAAATGGCTAGCTTCACAAGATACATGCACTTTACATGCTCCTACACGTAAACATTCTCTCCTTAAAATATTATGTTAATGCACCTCATGAACTTGTACAAATGTATTTAGCAGATATGCAAAACGTATCAAAATATAATAATGGATAGAAATATATTTTACGTAGCATTTATACTTTTAGTCTATATGCAATTTGTATTCCTGTTAAAAATAAAACAGGTTCTGTTATGGCAAAAGCAATGGAATCAATATTCAGTAAAATAAATTTACCTATACTTCATTGTCAAACTGATTCAGGAACATAATTTGATAATCTACATGTAAAACACGATTTTCAAAAATATCAAGTGAATAATTATAGTGTACATTCCTAAATCAAGGTTGCTTTCGTAGAACGTTATATTCGTACTTTCAAGAAAAAAGTATATAAAAACTTTAGTGCCGAAAATACTTATCGTTACCGGTACATTCATATTTTACAAGATATTGTAAAAAGTTATAATCATATCAAACACTCTTCCATTCAATATGCATCTGTACAAGTAAATGATACTAATGTTAATGAAAATTGGGAAAGAGTATACGGACAAGAAAAGAAAGTTAAGGAGAAATGTAAATTTGAAGCGGGAGATAAGGTTCGAGTAAGTAAATATAAACATAAATTAGAAAAAGGATACTTACCGAAATGGTCTCGAGAAATATTTTTAGTGGATCAGTGTATTAAAAGTAATCAAATGACTTATAAAATTCGAGATTGGAATGGTGAACTTATAGCTGGTTTCTTTTTATCAACAGGAATTACAAAAAGTATTTGTAGAAAACAAAAATCTTATTTAATTCAAAAAGTATTAAAACGTATAAAATGTTAGATTTATGTGAAATGGTTAGGTTATCTTCTATGAATAGTTGAGTTGAACAAAAATCTCTTCAGTCGTAAACATGCTGTCTCAGGAACAAGTCGATGAATTTTATGTTACCTTACCATCAAATGTTTGCAATAATATTTTTTAAGATAAAACAAGTTAGTATACTTCGAAACTTTGGTAGCCAATTCTTTTAAAGGGAAATTGCGTGGTAGGCTTAAGTGGACTTTCTATTGTATGGAGTTTTTGTAATATTCAAAAAGAACATATATAATTAGGGGATAAAAATATATTACAATATAATATAATAAGTTTCCAACTGGATATTATGTATCAATTCATTCGATGTTACATACTATTCGTACGGGTTTACGTAAATAAATGGAAAACGAATATGAGGAGGAAGAAAATATATATGGATCTGACAAAAGTAGTATTGTAATAAAAAGTTCAATGCTGTAGAAATGATTAGTGTTGAACAAATGATCAATGACAATCCTGTAATAATAGACGAAAATTCTATCGTTATTCAATATGAGGAAAGTAGAGATGAAGTTTATATTTTTTATAAACAAATTCCTACACTTGAATATCTTTTCGCGATGAGTCTTGATTTGCAAAACATTTTAGGATTTAGTAATGATTCTAAAGTGAATACACGCATAGTTCACTTTTATCCCAAGAACCCTAAAAAGAAAACAAAGTTTTTAAATGTTCCAGCACCATATCACACAAAACTTGATTATCTTATTGCATCAGAAATAAATGTTTGTGTTGATTTTGCAAAAGATCAACTTGCTTATGGAAAAGTAATTCGAAAAATTAGAATTCAAGAATATCATTACGGAAATATTAAATATTTTATTTTTGATTGTCCACAATATGTTAAAGTTGAAATGAAAAAATTTGATAAACTTCTAGTAGACTTAAAAGATGTGCACGGCGAAAAGTTGCCATTTCACTTC
The DNA here is from genome assembly GCA_022664845.1 of Lepisma saccharinum. NCBI lineage: Eukaryota > Metazoa > Arthropoda > Insecta > Zygentoma > Lepismatidae > Lepisma > Lepisma saccharinum. Next base: position 131,696 of record JAGDQP010000124.1, read on the forward strand.
GGAACGTCAAGCATGACACTGCATTTAAAAGAAAAATATTTCTAAAAATAGTGACGATTGTGTTTACATTCCACTTACTCCTAATTGAAGTATTCAAAGTTATTCTAATAATAGTCCAACCCTTTTTCAATGTTCTTAATAATCGAATACATTTAAATGAATCGTGGATGGTAAGATTAAGTGAAATTCATATTCCTTTACCGTGCAATAATGTCATTTCTGATCAAAATATAATAAGGCATGATAATGTAGAACATAAAATAGCACAAGGATATTATTCCACCATTCAACAGCTATTAGGCGAATTAAATAAGACTAATTCAAGTTTAAAATTTGAATGTTCTAACACTGTCACTGATACGTTGATGACACTATAAAATCTTTACACTTATCATCCGTATTAGCATTACAATTTGTTTTTGAACTTAATATTTATATTTTTAAAAGATAGTCATATTCCTGAACAGCCATTTTTAGACATTGGATATCCTCATCAGGTATTTGTTTATACAGATATTATTCAACCTCGGTTTGTAGGTGATACAAAAGCAACTCTTTCACGAATTGTAGGTACGACCTATAATCATCATGGAAAAGTACAAATCATAACTTTTCAGAATGTACATTATTTTCCACTTGCAAAACTTTCATTTGATACTGTAGAAATACTACTAAAGGACCATGCAGGCCAAAATTTACCATTCGCATCCGGGACAGTGACCATAACACTTCACTTTAAGCGCTCCTCAAAATGAAAAACTATACACTAATGCATAGAGGTAGAGTTATACCTTACCTTGCAGGGCATGTTTTTCAACGGGGACATGGGATTGGGAGTTTATTTTGCGGATTGTTTCGATTTGCTATGCAATTTCTTAAACAAGGAGCAAAAGTAGTAAGGCGACAAGCTTTACTAACGGGAATTCCAGTTCCGGGTGATATTCTTGAAAACGGTAATATTAAGGAATCTTTAAAAGCACTATTTCGCCAAACAGGATAACATTTAAGAACTAAAGCTAAAAATAAAGAGTGGTAGAAGGACACTTAAAGGCAAGGCTTCCGTGAGTATTGTACCAACAAGCTTAAAAATACGACTTTTTTGCAACAAAAGAAAGAGTAGAGATATTTTCAGTTAAAAAATGTCGTTTCTGCAACCTAAAAGTAATGAATGCGGTACGAATTAATTCGATTTAGTTTCTGTCCTTATGACACAAACTGCTATCGAATCATCTCAAATGGTAGAGTATCGACCGATTTCATCGCTTGCATCTGATGGACCTATAGAACTTTTTGTGACTTGACATACTGCAGAATATATTCTTCCTGCATATAGTTATCTTTATGTCAAGTGTAAAATATTGAGGAGAAGTGTAGATAATTTACAAGTAGCAGCAGCAGGGTCACCAGCTGTTGTGGCAGATAATGTAGGACCGGTTAATAACTTTTTACATTCATTTTTTATCCAAGGGGATGTTCCTTTAAATGATAAAATTATTTCTTCTTCAAATACTACGTACTCTTTTCGAGCATATTATGGAACTTTATTTAATTATTTTGAAGATGCAAGCAAAACCCATTTAACCAATGGATTATGGTATAGGGATACTGTAGGGCATTTTAATATCCTCAATGAAATTAATGCCGGTAATTATAAATGAAAATCAATTGTTGCTGCTAGCGCATTGATCGAATTGTATGGACGACTTCATACGGATATTTCTGGATCAAATCGAGTTCTTTAAATAAAGTCAATTTTCGTATAAAATTAAGTCGTAGTAAATATGCACTCTGCTTAATGGCAGCTGAAAATTCAACATTTAAATTTAAACTGGAAGGGGTTCTTCTTTATATTTGCCAAATTAATATTTCTGCCGATTTATCTTTACAATTAAACAGTTTTATGACTCATAATACTGCAACATTACCACTGGCTAGAGTTGAAATAAGAGTACATACTACTCCTGCAAATGTTGATTTCTATAATGTTGATAATATATTTCTTGGTAATGTACCAAAGCGTCTTGCAAATACTGCATTCAATAAAAATTACTATGAAAAACTCTTCCACTTTGAAACTTTTAATATTAACAAGTTGCAAGTACAAGATGGTTCCCAATTTTATCCTCCCACCCGTCTTACTCCAATTTTGCTAAACAACTATACGTTCAGAGTTATCACACCCTCTTCTGTGGAACTGGTATATTTCATGAAAATGTAAGTAATACTGTCACATATTCTGATTACCTTCATGGATATACTCTTGATGCTTTTATTCTTTCTCCTACTAATACTTTGGATATTTCTTTATGAGATGTTATGAAAGATTCTCCCATTAATCTCCGAATAGGGTCCAGTCAAGCACCAGCACATTCTATTTCATGTATTATTTACGGTCAATTTCATTCCTTTATACAGATCGATAAAGATCGAAATGTATATACGGACCATACCATGTAAAATTTAGTTTAGTTTGAGATCAACCATGAGAACTGTCGTACACTTTTCAGTCTTCGATGATAATGAAGAAAATAATTTTATCTCAAAGAATTAGCCATACTTCATGTAGATAGCAATAGTTTTCAAAGTTGGATATTTAAACCTCCTTTTCCAATATCAAAGATTATTCCTAGTTTAAGATATGCAAATGATTATTTAAGCCAGCATGTATTTGTTTTAGAGTGGATAAGAGGCGAAGTTGAATACGAGGAAGTTATAAACATACTTACCATGTACACCACGCACAGTGATAGTATATTCATTCACGGCAAAGCACGGCAAATATTCCTAGAGTCTCTTCTACAAAGAACAGTAATTAATTTGGAAGATATACAGTATCCAAAATATAATGCTTTAGCATTTCCATCAAAAAATTGTGTACACCATTTTCAGTTTAGAAGTTTTCCTTGTGCATTAAAAGAAGCTTCAGTATACACAAACTATATAACTTATTATCATCTACGTTCTTTTATTTTACCTGAAAACAGAACAGTGTATGAACCAACATCGATAGGTTAAATTGATTCAAATGTGGAGTGACGAAAATTTAAAATTTTTGCTTCAGGACTGTACTAGTGTAACTACGCTTACTGGAATTTATTCAGTGGACACTTTGCCAAAATACGTTGATTATCCGGAGGCACGTATAGTGAATTTAAGTGCGTCTAGTTCCCCTGGAACTCATGGTCTGCCATTTATATTAATAAATTTGGACGGGGTCAATATTTCGATAGCTTCTGAAATTGACATAGTAAACCAATTGTACAATTTTTAGAACGAAATTACAAATTATATGTATAAAACTCAAGTTCAACATGAAGAATCTATTCTTTGTGTACTATTCTGTGTAGTTTTGTTTATTTTAGTGTGTGAGGAAAAACATATTACTAAACGAAAACAAAAATGAAGATAATTTTTTTCGTATGAAGATAAAACCAATTTTTTTGTTTCAGAAGAATCCATGAAAGAAAGTCGAAAAAAGATAGAGTGTACAGAAATATATTTTGTTCATAATTATACATTAGTACGGTATTAAAAAGGCTCAACATGTGAAATAGAAAAAAATATAAAAAATAAGGCAGCAGAAAGTATTAGAAGGCTGATTAAGTTGGGCAATATTGTGCAACATACAAATTCTAGAATGTTTCTTCGAGTATAAAAAATGCGAGAGACAAAATAAAATTTAAAATTTCTTAACAAATACACAAAAATTCTTGTGAACACATACCTAGTTAAATTCTTAAATAAACATGAGCATGTGCTAACACGCGTCAACCTATTTCGTATTCAATCAAAACAATGCAACAAACAACTTGTTCCTTCCTGCCGAGCACCACAGATGAAAAACGAGAGAAAACTTCGAGTCGGTCCATTGACCATTTGAAAGAAAAAATTCCTGTCAACACTTGCACACCCAAATTCCAAGAAAAGCCAGGGCATGTGCTAACACGATCAGCAATCATTAAACAATATGTCATTCAACTGGCGCCGCTGTCAATCAAGAGGCAGACATAAAAAAAAATTCTTAAAAAACCGCAGCATGCGCTAAAACACTCCGAACATAAAAGAAGCAAAACAGCAAAAACTCCGCGTTTACCCTTTTCAAAAAACAACTCTGCGCATGCGCAGTTTCAGCTCTAAGCATGAAAACACGATAGAGTTAAATAGTATCCAACGAACATCGCCAAACGTAAGACGAAAAAACTACATTAATTCACCGAAAAGTTTCGATCTGTGTTGACGATGAATGTACAACCATTCTCCGTCAAGATAAATTCATGATTCCCACTCTAAAAATAAAATGAGGTCCTTAATAAAATTCAAATATTAAAATCACATTTATAATATCGCCTTCTACGGCTTTCCGAGGGTGCTAATCGACGCGGGGGTTCGCAATCGAGGCGGGTGGCCAATAACAAGCAGCAACATGGCGCATGCAAAATGGCTAATGAAAATTTATAAAAAAAATTTAAAAAATCAATTTTAATTATTTCCCATTCTCATGGTCCAAATTCAAGAATTCCCAACCAGAATTCTCAATGTAAGCTAAAAACAAAATAATAATATACTTTAACCATTTAGTTATTAACTAAATAGTAAAATATTTTTAGCATAACACTGCTTCTTGAGTTAACTTGAGTAAAGTATGTTTCAATCTCGGCAAACAACTAAATGCCTCACCTAA
>JAGDQP010000124.1:136776-189277 GCA_022664845.1 Lepisma saccharinum
ATAGTTGTTTAAAAATTCCGAAACACGTCAAATTTAGTTTTGATGAAGGGGAATTATTTTTAAAAATTTAATCGTGCAGCCCTCATTCCCTGTGGTCTAGTGACAAAACCTTAAATTCTCTTAAATAGCAACATGTGTCAACTGACATATTATTTGAAAACTCCTTTAATTCTATTTGTAAATGTAATTATTTTGGAATTTAACTGAATACTTTGGGACAAATCGTGTTTCAAAATTTTTACTTATTATACACAGGAAAGTCTCAAATGATGTAATATCTTACACCATTAAGAGTTATGAATGGCGTCAATAAGCTTTGTTGTGATCAACGTGAACCGTGTAACCCCATTAGCTGCAAAGTAGTGGCAAACTTTCAATTTTCTTAAATGGCAACATGGGTCAAACAACGTATCATTTGAAAGTTCATTTGATTCTATTTACAAAAATAATAATGGTTTCGTTTTTGAATTAACACTTTCTGATATATCGAGTTTTGGACTGCCACATAGACTGAAAACTAAGAAATCGTGAGGATTATAATTAGCTCGAACTTGCTGTACACCTTGTTGTAAATTTTTCCGTGCCTCGCTTCTTTGCGGTCAAGACAGTACAAATTACACATTGTTAGTTTTCGATTATAAATAAATTAAGCAGAACGAAAGCTGACTTCCTCCAAATTTGTAGAAAATGTATTATCAAGAATGTGTAATAAGTTTTATTTACTGATGTTACCAGAAATAAATAACTAACGGAAGCCTGTAACGTCCGTGAAACCCCCTCCTCCAAGGACGGCACAAACGACCAAAAGTAGTCCAATCGTTTGTGCTCCATTCGCCGCAAAATTATGCGACATTCAATTTATTGGGGGGGGGGAGGTACTGTTTCACACTCAAAGTCGCCGAAAATCTTAATTTCGTAATGAAGTTTGTCCCATTCGTTTGTGGCGTAGAAAATTTCGTTTGTTCTTAATTCGTCGCAAAAATATGCGACATTATATTTGTTTGGGGGGCGAAGCTTCTTTATAGTCTTCTCCTGAAAACATTTTAACACATTGTGTTTCGGAACGTACGATTAAACTAGCAAAAATACGATAATTTAAAGTTTGCTCCACTCTCTTAACAATCGAAGTGATAGGCAACCTTGCTCTGCTAGTGTTGACACTTGTGTATTACTTTAGATTTAATTTTCTTTTATTTATGGCCTAAGGGATATGGGGCTCAGGCCGGGATATGGGAGGGGAAAGGATTCAGGAAGGTATCGGCCAGGGCCTATGTTGAAGGTGCCATCGCATTTGCCTGCTGTGACGGAGTAAAAACCCTGGAAAACTCAGTCAGGATGGTCGGCCGCTGGGATCGAACGCACGGACTCTTAAATACTACGTCAACGCTCTACCACTGAGCTACGGTCCGGTGTATTACTTTACAGTTTAGAATTTGAATGAATCAGTTAATTTGTTACGTAATAAGAAGTCAATTCCTTGTTTCTGGTCGGCAAAAACGTACACAGCAAAAAATAACTGTGTTAATTCAATACAATGCAGTGTCCCGTCGTGACTACCACTTTTTGTGTTAAATCAACACAACACACGGTTTTGATTTCGGTACTGGGAGAAAAAAAAGTTACGGCTGCAGCTACATTTGAACATAGGTTGCTCAGTTAGAAGGCGAGCGTCTTAGCGACTTCGCTAAATCGTCAGACAGAAAGAATGGATTGAAACAATATAGAGGAAAAAACATTTTGCTGGACCTCAACCACAAATAGTTACTCTCACGACTTATGTCATGGTTTAACCACTTTTCCATTTGTCAATTAGGGATCACAGTCCCCTTTTATTGAGAACATGTTCCATTTCTATGAAAGCAAGCGCAGCATTTGACATGTTGTTGCGATAAGAAAGCCGTAATGCTGCTCAAGTGTTTAGCTGTCGCCATCTTGCTTGCTTTCATAGAAATAGAATATTCTCAGTGAATGGGAATTCTGGTTCTCATCTGACAAATAGGAAGTGATTAAATCATGGGATAAGTCGTGCAAGTAACTTAGTTTGTTTTGGGGATTAAGCAACACATATTTGAACCCATACGCTGTTTAAATCTATAGTGTAGTCATTTAATTCAAATGCTGTTCACTAAATATCGTTTGCATCTAGTGCATTTTCTGTCTGATGATTTAGATAAGTCGGTAAGAAGCTTGACTTCTAACTGAGCAACCCATGTTCAAATCTCACTGCAGCCGTATTTTTTTTTCACAGTACCGAAATCAACACCGTGTGTTGTGTTGATTTAACACACACAAGTGGTAGTCACGCTGGGACACCGCATTGTCTTGAATTAACACAGCTATTTTTTGCAGTGTAGGTGATAATGTGTTTCAACTAAAGCATTGCACTTCAATTTTATTGTTGTTAATGCATGATAAACATTCACTGAAAACAATTTGCCACATTCGCAGGAAGAAAAGATAGTTCCAAGTGTATTTTAGAAGCAGATGGAAATTATCCATGCTATATTTGATATACTTCTGCATTATCTTAAACGTGATTCAATTAATTATTTATTACATTTATTTATTATCCGGATGGTTGTCCACTGTATATATAACGAACGTATGAATAAGATCATAGCCACAGAACAGTGCGTGCTACATCAACACAATTTTAAAATTTCTCGTTTATTGTATAGGTATATAAAACCAGAGATAATTTCAAGTGGTACTTTGAACCCTTGAATAAAGTAAAAGGATGTGTCGAAATTTAAATGAAGGATCCAAAGGAAAGATTCAGAAAACATATTTACTGGAAATGCTTTATATTTTGAATATTGAATTGCGAACATTGGTTGAAATTTCAAGAAAATATTATAGATTTTCGACAAATATTGCCCAAACAAAACACCTTCTGAAACCATCCAGCGTGAAAAAATCACAAAAGATTCACACGCATCCCCCCACCCCGACACATTGAGTATTGCATATCTTTACGACGAATTGAGCACAAACGAAACTTTTTGTGGTACAATCCGGCACAAACGATTGCACTAGTTTTGGTAGTTTTTGCGTCCTTGGGGGGGGGGGAGGGGCAGTTTCACACACACTCAAAATTGAATGTCCCATAATTTTGCGACGAATTGAGCACAAACGAAACTTTTTGTGGCACAATCCTTCACAAACGAAGCACAAACAATTGCACTAGTTTCTGTCGTTTTTTCGTCCTTTGGGGGGAGGGGCTGTTTTACACGCGCCCAAAATTGAATGTCGCATAATTTTGCTACGAATTGAACACAAACTAAATTTTTTGTGGCACAATCCGGCACAAACGACTGGCACCAGTTTCATTTCAAAATTCAAAGTTTCGGGGAATTTGAGTGTGAAGCTGCCCCCTCCCCCCAAAAAAAATTGAATGTCGCATAATTTTGCGACAAATTGAGCACAAACGAAACTTTTTTGGCACAATCCAGCACAAACGATTGGACTACTTTTGGTCGTTTCTTCCGTCCTTGCGGGGGGAAAGGGGGGCAGCTTCACAGACGTAAGCTTGTAAATCCTATAAGGATAATGTGGAGCCACTTCACACATTCATTAAAGTAGGTCTATATTCTTTCATAAGTACAAAGTGTCTGTTAGCTAACATTTTACACCATAATATCTATCAGTTTCATTTTAAACAAAATACCGAAATAACATTATTGTAATGTGGTAGAACCGAACTATTTTGACATCGACTGCCACTTTACTAATGTTATCTTTCAACAATTGACGCAAGCAACTAAGGCACAGAAAATGATTTAAGTCTGTTCAAATTAGCTCCTTGTGTGTCCGCGAGCTTTTGCTATAGTAGTACCAAATTTTCTACATGTTGTATGTAACAGTTCCAAACACGATATTTCGTACATTTTACTGAAATTGCAAAATTCTCATCATTTTGTCAGTAAAATCAAAATCCTTTTCAAATAATGTCACTAGCATAATGTTATCATTTACGAAAATTAAACTTTCGACACTAAATCGCAAACCACTGTGCAGCAAGGTCAAATTGATCACAACGAAGTCTACAGCAATTCTCTTTTATTGCATGATGATTGTTGAAGGAACCTAGAAAGTTTGAGTTAATTATAACCCTCACGATTTTTTAGTTTATTGTATGTGAAAGTTCAAAACTTGATATATAGAAAAGAATTCATTCAAAAACTAAACCAATAATATGTTTATAAACAGAATCAAAGGAGCTTTCAAATGCCCATGACCCAAGAAAATTGAAAGTTTTGCCACTAGATGGCGGCGAATGAGGTTACATGCTTTATATTGATCACAACGAAGCCTATTGACGTCGCTTCTACTGCATAATGGGTTCTTCAGCGTAATATTTAAAATATTACATCGTTTTAGAATTTCCTGTGTATAGTAAGTAAAATTTTGAAACACGATTTGTCCCAAAGTATTCAGTTAAATTCCAAAATAATTACATTTTTACGAATAGAATTAAAGGAGCTTTTAAATAATGTATCAATTGACCCATGTTGCTATTTAAGAAAATTGAAGGTTTTGCCACTAGACTGCAGGGAATGACCCTGAACGGTTAAATATGTAACAATAATTCGTTGCCCTCAAAACTAAAATTGATGACATGTTTCGGGATTTTTCATACAAACGACTAGATTAGGAAATAATCAGATCGAAACTTTTCGTTGCATCACCCTGCACACACACACACACACTATATATATGGCCTTCATCCAGCAGTGGATAGAAAACGGTTGAATATGATATATATATATATATATATATATATATATATATATATATATATATATATATATGTGTGTGTGTGTGTGTGTGTGTGTGTGTGTGTGAGTGAGTAAACACATTCTGTGAGTGTGCCTAATTTGATTTAGCAACCTTTATTATATTTAGTTATTAGATTATTATCCATTGCATACCTATGCGTTGCTCACTGCGGAAAATGTCAAACTTTCAAGCATTCAAAAATACTGAAACCAAGAATAATTAAAAATTTCTCGAATATTATTGAGAGTCACATTACGACTGTTATTCATATTACATCATTATTATTATCGAAAATTAATACATTTGTCATGCTGTATAAAGTGCTCATTATATCCAAGTGAGAATATGCTGCCATAGTATGGTATCCATATATTTAAATAGTCAAAGATCAGGTTGAAGCCATCCACAAATGCTTTATAAGTCTACTTTGTTATGATTTTTTTTTTTTTAATTACTCATATACCTATGATTACTGGCGTGTGCATCTTGGTTTAGAACCTTTGTAGTTTGTGCAGTAGAAGGAAAGTGATTGATCAAAAGTTTATTGGCAGTTTGATATCATATAAAATACACAGCGAATTCTAATTAAATAATATAAGATTCAGAGTCCCCACCCATTCATTTAGAAAATAAAAATTATTGAAACCTTATCTCTTCTTCAATTTCAATTTAAAGAGAATGGTAGATAATTTTAACGAATCATGATTTATTAATATATGCTTGAGAATGTGAGTGTTTACCCCTATGTGTACAAGTTACATGTATTCTATCATTTATTTTTTTATGTAATTCTTTTTAATTACGATTGATTTTAGCAGTTGTAATTATCGAATTTTGCTGTTATTTTCCTCAACTTAACTCTGTCTCTGTTCCAGTGATTCTTGAATTTATTGTACCATTTTGTCTATTGTATGAACGCGGCAATGTGCTGTATATGTATTATAGCTAGTCATGACACTCTAATAAAGAATTTGAATTTGAATTATTCTGAGTTTGAATTATTGAAACCTTTTTTTAAACAAAACTGTAATTTATATTTAAAATTGTCACATAGGCTTGTGCTGTATGGGCGTTCATACCACGTTAATAAATTCCATTATAATTATTATTCAGTCAACATTGTTTTCGAGTTTTAGATATGTTCAATTAAACCTATTCTCCAGTGTGTTCCTACCGGTAAGACAAAGTGTTGAAAGAAACATTTCTGGGAATTTGTTGTCGTTGGAATCCGAAAGGCTTCTCATTTCCATCAGTTTAGTTACTGAAAATTTCCATGCAGCTATTTTCCTGACTTTCCTTATAAACTTGTGAATAATTTTAACACTTTGAGTTATGTATAAGCTCGTATATTCGTGTTTCAGCGTAAAACAATATGATATGATAATTATCATGATGTTTAAGATTCTCCCCTGACAAGGTAAATAATGCTAGTGTCTTTTCAAGATTAACTAAATTTGGTTTATCTCATGACATCTGTTCTGCATGACATCCTAAAGACGTAATCTACAGCTTAAAGTGGGGAAGGGAACTCAAAGTTGAATGTGTCCACACTGAGAATTGAACCTTGACTGAAAGAGCTTAGTGCTAATGAAGAAAATTTTACTCGCATTGTCAGTGAGCTGATTTAATAGTAGTATCACATTTACTACCAAGTAACCGAGCTTTTCCTTTTATCGATAATATGATTACTATAACTGACTGATATATTAGTTGCTGACTGTAGTTGTCTTCGGTATAAACTATTGAAGAACTATTTGGCTCTACCTTACTAGTTAATGACATCATTATACTGTTTGTGACGTGGTTTTACGAATCTAGTGTACATTGATCTGATTACTCGGTCTGATAAAACATAATGATTGAATGCATAATCAAGAATTCATCACTGATATAGCTTTCATAGTTATATGGTCTGAGTGATGAGAGACTTCTCACAAAATGAGGGGCTTAGAAGCAAAGGTATGTTGCGCGATTTTTGAAAACTCGAGTTAAATTTATGTAGTATATATGATACGAAATTATATAGACAGAAAGCATCCGTATTTTGAACAAATACATATAAATATACAATGTGTGAAATAGTAACATTGTAAATCTTAAAATCACACCCAGACTTTATAATGTCGTTCACAGTGTGATCCCCCTCTTTTCTTGATTAAGAACACTTGCATCCATTTACTTTAAGCCCTTCAAATATTTAGCAGAAAATTAGAAATAGGGAAAACCTGAAAATACAAGATTTACTCCCTTTTAACTTTCAAAAAGTAACACTTTGCTTATTTATAAATTGGGAGTCATCTTTGTGTCAATCCTTAAGAAATCCCAGGGATGTTTCCTTGAAAATGTTGTCTGAAAGAGCTTCTACAAATAAGTTTTTGATGCTGAAGATGTATTTTTAAAGTTACAAATTTTAGATACTACTACTAATGCATGGGATTTTTAACAAGTAAGATATGATTTATTAAACGTATAGAGATCGTACTATCAAGCTTATCCAATGTACTTGACAAAACCATGTCATGGAAAACAGAGGATAAAAGTCAGCAACATAAACATTTAAATAATTAAATTTTAGTTTACTTCGATTTAAGTTTAATTTAAAAAACAAAAACAAATATTAAACATTACAAAAGTCTTCAGGGGTCATCACGGTCAGTGAAATCAAGTCAAAGCAAAAATCACCTACTTTCTTATTCGGCTTCCGTCACGTACGCTTTCTTGCTTGATTTTCTCTCTGAAAGTTTAACTTTTGTGGTGTGATACAGCACGATTTTCTAAAGTAGACATGCGTTTTCGGCTCATTTTGTTCCGTATCTTCTTTCTTAGTAGAAAAGTTATCAGGAACTTATCTATGAACTTTATGTGATTAAAATTTATAGCTATGGCTTCTTAAGTAATGAAATTAATATACATTCATATTATTTCTCTTTATACCATTAGGTTTTTAGATTATACATGTGCATGTTTACAGAACGCCTAAACCAAATGTTTCAAATCCATATAGCTATTCTAAAATCAACGAGGAAGAAACGTTTATAATGTGGAATCAACATTAGTACTTACACAGAGTAAGATGCTTTTATAAGACAAAAAATATAGTTGATACTTTAAATTGTAAAGAATTATAGTAATAAATCATTGATTGTCCTAAACAAATTGATAAGAATTTTCTGAAAGTGGTGAAGAATTTCAGCTGACTTCAAAGCTTTGTAGCTCAGTTTATTTTTTATTAGTTTGAACTTATGATATGAACTAATCACAAATGCAATCCCCCATAAAAGAGCAAGAATCTTCTGTATTTTCTGAAATGAGTATCAAGAAGTTAATTACTGTGAAATATAAATTAATGTACGCTACAAGAAAAAAAAGTACAAAAGAGAAACATTGTTCTCAGCTTCCTTTTAAAGATCAAAAGCTATTTACTGACAAGTTCGTCAAGGTATTAATTACACTTCTAGTTTGATTGCCAAGTACTTGAAAAGATTAAGGGCTTTAGTCTTGAATAATGAAAGTATTTACAATATTACAGAGAATTTCTTTCTAGATAATGGTTAATATATAATAACTTATAATGCTTATAATTTTCTATTGGGTATCAGCAAAGAGATATAAATAAATCCGCCTTTTTTTAGCAATATGGTATGAATCAACTGATAAGACGTGCAAGATAATCCACAAATACGCTCTTCATTTCAGCATAAGAAGATTTCAAGTGTTTCCCCAACGTTATTTGATGTTGTACAAAAATAGACTTAAACACTATAAAGTATCAATTATCATTTCGACATTGTACGCCCAAAAATATGCGCGAACAAACAAAAACCAACAATTATTAATTATAGTGTAGATACAATATTAACTTTGATATTCGATATTTGTCCAGCAAACGTTTCTTAAAAACTTCGTAAAACAAATGACAGTTAAGCATCAATATAATTGAAAACGAAGACTGATGTTTATGAAATATAATTTTCAAACACTTACAACTCAATTAAAAGATGTTGATGCGTTCTTGGTTACACTTTCAGTTCTGCATTTACATTACCTTACCAGTATTAACATCTGAAAGTGGTTGAAAAAACAATATTAAATAATTATGTTTAACTTAATTCATAAAAAAAATAATTGTATTAAAATGTTAAAAATCATTAAGAAGTTTCAATAATTAGCTTCCTTATAAAAACTTCCGTACTTACCTAAAACACCACGACGAACAATATGCCACTCCAATTTCCAATACAAAATTATTAAATGTTGTTTTCCTTCAGACAAATTAAATCATTAACACTCCTTTGTTCATGAACAATTATCACTCACAAGAAACGGAATAACTACGAATATCTTAATGGCCAAAAACGAAACTTCAAATCGACGAAAACATTGTTTGCACTAAACTCACTTTTCTTAAAATTTAAAATAATACACTTTTACTTTTTTTAAAATGATTATCACACAGACACACAAAATAAATCAATGTATCACATCACCTAATTCTTTGTATTTCTTTTTTCTTTTATGTATATTTACAATACGAGACAGAAGGCATTTAATAAAGATCCCGACGGAAACCAGCTGGTTGCAAATCCCTAACTGACAAGAAGGAATCACTTCCTCTCCTCCTGAAACACTTTCCACGACCAGGCACCGACAACTTCGCTATACTTTTCCTTGGCAAAAGTAACGAAGAGTAGAACGAAAGCAGCGAAGCATGCTGCTAGCTAGTGTCTTGTTCGTTCACTCATGTCTCCGCTTTCACGGTTGCCACTACTGACTGCAGAATTATTCTTCTTTCTAGAAATATTTATTCTACAAACTCAGAGGATATCATTACGTAGGATATTAACAACAACACTAACGACAAAGGTGCAATTTGGACAGGAATCAGCCATCGTCTTATGAATAGTAGTACCATCATAGAATTTGCCTCGTGAGACTAATGGAAATCAAAGAAAACTGCACGGCCAGCTGCTGGGTACAAACTCACGACCTTCCGGATACAAAACGACTCCTTACCAACTGAGATCCGGTTACTCAGTACAATATTGACAATATTTCTTACAATTACAAGTTAATTCATATAATTAAAATGTGACGTAAAGATCATCAGAATACCGTATAAATATTGTAGCCAATTTCTAATGTTTTATTTAGTCTTTGGGTCTCTTATGTTTACATTCGTCTTTTCATGTGAATTGTTATTAATGTAGTAAAACAGATGGTCACCTACCGAGAACGAAACCTACCAGTTTTAATTGGGATTCTTTGAACCACCATGCTCAGTTTACTCTCACAGTGAATGCGAACACTAAGTCGAGCGTGATATCCATTCCCCCTTATCCTATATCCATATTTTTGAGCTAACGTTTCCAACGAGAAATAGACGAATTCATCTGGAAAGAGCATGCCATATGAAGAGAACAGGTAATGAAGAGTGATGATTCGTCGTAAAATGCATTTTAAAGTCTGTCTCTCATATGCTCCCATGTATTTAATACTCTATAAACCGCTGTAAATTGTGAATTATTTACGATTTCAGATTAAAACTTTCCTAGCGGTCAGTTGTCATTGTGTAGTACTTGTTACGAGTGCAAACCTTTTTAAATGGACATCCCTCTTCTTATCCTGTACTGTTATATGTGCTTGATTTGACAAACTGGGAAATAGATTTTACGTACGTATAAGCGGTTAGTTTTGGAACTTAATCGAACATATTACATACAGAGTTATTTGCCAAGTTGGCTTGGTCCTGAAACTCGCTCCCAATTTATCCGAATGGTTAGCATGCTCGTTTTCCGTATATAGGATGCCGCAGTTTACTTTAACAAAAATTATAAATCTCATCCTTAGAAATCCATAAGTTTGTTTTAAACGTTATTAATACTTCAAATATTGTGTTGTAGTTACATTTATATACAATGTATACATATATAGAGTGAAAAAATTGAAGTTGGAAGAGGAGTAAGGCAAGGAGATTCAACTTCTCCAAAAATATTTTCAGCGGCTCTGGAAAGAGAGTTCCAAAATTTAAATTGGAATGAAGTTGGAATAAAAATCAATGGCAAATACCTTCATCACCTACGATTCACTGATGATATAATCCTGTTTGCTTCAAATACAAAAGAACTACAGACAAGAATGGAAGAGCTGTGTAATGAGACTTCGAAGGCCTTAACATGAATTTAAGTGAAACAAAAGTAATGTAAATAAACATGCTGAAAAGAAGGAAATAAAGATTCACGGAGAGACAATGGGCATAGTTGATGAGTATGTTTACCTAGGCCAGCTCAAAACATTCAATGCCAAGTTGTCGGATGAAATAAGTAGATGTAAAATGCCTTGGAGTTCGTTTCGAGGGACTACACTTTATTTTCAAACGCAAACTACCAATGGGTCTGAAGCGTAAAGTTTATAATCAATATGTCTTACCTGTAATGATGTAGGGGTGTGAAACTTGGGCATTGAATGCGCAAACGACTCAAAGATTAAGAGTCACACAAAGAGCAATGGAAAGATGCATGCTAGGCATAACTAGGAGAGAGGGGAAGACAAATTAATGGATTCGCGCACAAAGAAAAGGTAGAGGATGTAATCAAGACTGCGAAGAAGTTGAAGTTGAGATGGGCCGGTCACATAGCTAGACGAACAGATGGAACAGGGCGATGAATGCACTAGATTGGATTCCTAGAGAAAAAAACGACAGAGGCGATGTCCAAATTCAAGATGGGTAGATGAAATCAAGTGATTTTCAGGAGCTACATGGCTGAGGATAGCAGCAGACCGATACATGTGGAAAGAAAAAGGGAAGGCCTTCATCCAACAGTGGATAGAAAACGGCTGAATATGATTATATATATATATGTCGATGTTCCATTTTGAGACCTTCGCTATTAAATTGCAGAATAAAGTCATATTAATAATCTTGTGACAAGGACACTAAGTGATTATTTTCTTAATCATGTAAATCATTCAGGTATTCTTTGTGTTTACTATGCGTAAATAGTACATTGTATTGCCTAACATAAATCATTCATAATTGCTCCTGATAGTTCTCCTATTCCCTCAGTTCCAAACGTAAAAGAAAAGAGACTAAATAAGTGTCTATTAAAATATTAAATCACGGAAAGTAACTGATGAAATAAAACTGTTTTGTGGAATTCAAGGTAATCATCGTGTACTTGGCAATCCTGTTGCGATTGCGCACGCTAAGCAACCAATCCTTGACCAATCAGAAAAGGCAACTGTTCCAGATGGTGGCCTGGAGCCAAAGATACTGAGAAAAGAGAAGTGATGTGGACGGATTGCTTTTTTTTAATATGTCAAGTGCTAAACGGGTCATACAGAGTATCAGTATAAGATTGAATTAAAGCGTATACAATGAAACATGTAAAATCTTTATTATCAATCGCATTGATTAAAATAAGGGATCAGTGAGAATGAGAATGTTAGCTTATGATTAGATACACAACTGTTGTGCGAAAACTTTCCATCTGTGGTATGAACCACAAACGTATATATACAGTCTCTAATAGACCATCCGACTAAAGACGTTGCTCTAATAGATACATTCTCAAATTGATACCATATGAAAAGAAACCAAAAGACTGCTGTAACAGAGATAACCATCTTCAAAAATATTCTTTTATGTCCTAGTATTCAGTATAACGCCCTTGTTGTTCGTAGCCTCACCATCCTACCTGTTTAATTGAAGTGCATAGATGTAAAGTGCTTCGAAATATTGCAACGAAATTATGTTATGTTACATAATGATCGATAGTTTCTTTATCTTCTTCAGAACTGCTGGGAGTTGTTTCTATGTATTTTCCTTAGTTTCCGATATGATGTACAGTTATCTCTCTCTTTTTTTTTTTGGTGATAAAAACTGTAAAAACGAATATCTCCTGAAATTTTGTCACAAAACTTAATTAATAATGAGACTATAAATAAAAACAGAAATATGAAGAAATTATCGAAAAGTTAAAATTTCAGAACCTTGGCAATATAGGGATATTCGCAAACGAATTCACAAGAAGTGGTATTCTTCTCGCTCGCTGAAACAGTGCTAATTTTTACCACTATCTACAACTGAGATTTCAGACATATGCGCATTCATACAAAATTTCACACACAAAATTACATATATAATGTATGCATAGCATAATTAACTGACATAATATTTTGTATTCATGTAAAGGAGGAAGAAAACAAAAATCTTGGTTAACTTTCGAAGCGAAGCCTACATTCAATGATGTCCTGATTCAAGGGATAGATTAGAGTATCATCATTGGAATATGATCATTCTTTTGAATTACTATTAAGAGGCGAGAGTTCGAGTTATCTCTTAGCGCTATCTATTTTAGGTAGTGCTTCGGTTGCTGCTATTAGCGATTACAGATAGTAATGCAGAAAAATTGAAAAAGATGTATCCTCCCTACATTGATTTTCTAAACATCTGGGAATCTGTTAATTTCTTTTTATAAGGTACTATTATTTCACTTCAACTGTATGAAAAAGGATAAATACTCACTTCTTTGTTTCGAAGGAAATGAGCAAAACGGAATCCTGATTTTAATATTCTCAATGGACTATGCTACATATTTACCTTCCATTTTTCCTGGCCCTGGATCATACTCGTACACTAATATGAGAGCATTTCGCTGAAACTTTTTTCTCCACACTTTGATATTTAATACTTTTTTTGTATTTGATTTTTCAGTCTATTTTTGCTAGCATTGCTCTATTCGTATTTTCTTTTCAATTTGATGTAACAAACTTCAACGCAACAAATCATCATCATGCAAATAACCTTCCATTAAAACTCGTAAATATGACTTATCAGCTACTGATGTTCGGTTTGGATGAGACGAAAGACTAAAAAACGGAAGGGCTGAATTGTTGTTATATATCTGGTTATCCCAAAAGTAATGTCGCGCGAGTGATGACCGCTGCAATGACGCCATCTAACGAGCGAATAGTGAAGTAAACGGCAAGTACCATAGCTGAGTCATATAGGGCACTTGATTGTGTAGCAGTGTATAGAAGGAGAACGGTCTACTCCACATTTTGGAAGTGTGGTTTGTGTTTGATCATAGCAGTGTCGGAGGACCACATACGGAATTTCATGCTGTATGAATTTCACAAGGCACATCCAGCCAGTGCAGCGGCACGAAACATCAATGACGTATATGGGCAGGATGCTGTGGATGTGCAAAAGTGCCAGAGGTGGTTTCAGAGGTTTCGGTCTGGGGACACCAGCCTCACCGATAAGCCACGAGAAGGAAGACTAGTGCAGCTGGACAACAATGCTCTGCGAGCAGCGGTGGAGGCAAATCCAATGCAAACTGTTGAAGAACTGGCCAACAAACTCCATGTCACCCATTTGACCGTTCATCGTCATCTGCAGGGCATTAGATACGTGTCGAGACTCGTAAAATGAGTATCCCATACGTTAACGCCTCAACAGAAGCATCAGCGAGTTGACACCTGCAATTCCCTGCTCACCCGTCACAGACGTGTCTGGACAGAATTGTGGCAGGAGATGAAAAGTGGGTCCTCTACTATAATATTACACGCAAACAGCAATGGGTACCTAAAGGGGAACCGTAGGAGATGTTCCAAAACCGGAAATCTATCCTGCAAAGTGATGTTGAGTGTTTGGTTGGATATCCGTTGGATAATCTGTTTTGAACTCTTGCCACGTAACCAGACCATCAATGCAGATATCTACTGTCAGCAGCTTGAAACCTACGGACTGCATTGTTGAAGAAACGTCCTAGTTAATCGCAAGGGTGTGCTCATACGACAAGAAGGGCGTGTGCTGGGAGAAACTCCCCCACTCGGCATTTTCACCAGATCTTGCACCAACAGATGATCTTTTGTCTTTTTCGCAGCCTGCAAAACACCTTTACGGGAAAACACTGCCAAATGAGGATGACGTGCGACGAACAGTGAACCAGTTCATTGCCTCCAAAACCTGTGACATCTTTCAGCGCGGTATTCAACAACTGATTGACAGGCAGCAGAGTGTTATGGAGCCCGCTGGATACTGTTTTCCTTTCTAACGGTAGTGTTCCAGGTAAGATATGGTTGTTTTCCTCACGGTGCAAAAAATACGACATCAGTTATGGGATAAACTGATACATAGACTGATCCTCCGATAACCTAACAAAACTGTAGACCGTTTGACTGCCGTGCAAGGATCCGCGAGATGGGAGTCTTGTCTACACATTTGTTTCTTTATGAATACAAAATTTGATGTTTCTTAGTCTCATTTTGAATTGCCTTTATAACACTTGCCACTTGCTTTTATGTTTTACTGCGAGCTATATACAGAGCTTGCAGAGGTGGAATATACGACTATGTCATATGAGGTGAACGAAAAATTCGTGTGCATGCTATTCCTTGATGTTTTCTGAGACAAAATATACTCTTCATAAAATTCTTCAACGATCCCTAGCTTTCGAGGAAAAGAGTATTAATGTGGACACACTGTAAAGTATCTAATATAGCCAATAGTCAAGCTGCGATATCTCGGCTCTGTGACAGTAGATAAAACTTTCTAAAACTTTCAGACTTTCTAAAACTGATTTGGAATATACATTTGAAGGTACAATAATTATTAGGTACAATGTAATACGTTCTATTATTAATAATATAGAATTTACAATTTACTGAAATTTAGGCGGAAAGGAGCAAATGCTGTTTATGGTTCCTCCTCTTAATGATTGTTAATTTCTTACAAAGATTGCGAAAAATAATGATTATGTAATAATGCGATGATATGAATGATTATACAAAAACCTACAAAAAGAAAAACTATAAATACATCGGTTAAATAAACGTGCTAACATCTCTGAAGATTATATATAAATATTACATAACAATATACTTAATAAAATGTACTATTTTTACAATTTAGTTTGGTTTTGCTGGAGAAAGTTTTTCATTTGTTTTCTGAATATTTTATATGTTGTTACTGTTCTTATGTTCCAGGGTAATGAATTGCAAACATGATCCTATTATGTGAGACTTCGTAATCCATAGTTTAAGCGTGTCTGGCTATTGTTAACTGATCGTTAGTTATTGCTCTTGTACTTATATGGTGTATTCAAGCTGTTACTCGGGACGATAATAAAGTTACTTCGTTATCGAGTATCCTGTACATTAGGCAACCTAGTCTATATAATTAAAGTTCATCTAGAGTTTTTATTTCAAGCTCTTCATATAGATGACGTGTATGCGCCAGAAAGTCTACACCGTTCATTATTCTAATTGCTCTCTTTTGCAATGCAAACAATTTTCGCTTGTATTGTTTACTTAATTTGGTTGGAGTTACTAGTCTCTCACCAGGCGCCTCCCCAGGTGACGGATAGGGGAATGCTGACCAGATATGGTGGGTACCGGAAATATTCCGGGGCGGACCAAAACCAGTACTGCTGCATTAGGCCAAGTATTTACTTAAAGACTTCCGTCCTAAGACAAAAGTCTGCCGCAGACGTCCGTCCTGCGACATATGTCTGCCGACGGTAGTCTGTCACGACTAAAGTTTAGCGTCCACACTTCAGTCTGGTTTTGGTGAGAGATCATGACAGAAGCAGTGGCTTTCGCGGGTGTTTGTGCCAGCTATTTGGTTATCCAGTCTAACAGGAAATGTAAACGCAAACGATATTGGATACTAGAGTTATTTAAAAGCTGTAACCAACATGCAGAGAACTTATTGATAGAACTTAAATTGGAGGATGGCGTTGGCATTGGCTTAGCATTCGTGAGCTCGTGGGTTCGATTCCAGCGGCCGACCACCATGACTGAGGTTTTTCCAGCACTTTTCCTCAGTCATATCAGGCGAATGTCGAGATGGCACCTTTAACATATATTTCCTCTCCAACACCTTCCCAGATCCTTGCCACTGTCTCGGCCTGAGCCTTAGATGCCTAAAGGTCATAAATATAATTCAAATTCAAAAATACTGTAGAACGAAACTAGTAAAAACTAATCAGCCCAGCCTGATGGCTGTATTTAAAACAAGCTAGTAAGAATTATTAGTTTGAAATTAGTTACTTACAGGCTAATGAACCTACCACTTTATCATTATAATAAAGTAGTAAATGTGGTAGGTTTATTAGCCTGTAAATAAATAATTTCAAATTAATAATTCTTACTGTCTTTTTTAAATTGATATTATGGAATTTAGGCATTTAAGGGTCAGGCCATGATAGGGGGAGGATTCGGGAAGGTGTGAGCCGGGACCTATATTGAAAGTGCCATCTCGGCATTTACCTGTTGTTACTGAGAAAAAAACTGGAAAACCCTTAGCCAGGGTGGTCGGCCGCTGGAATCGAATCCACGAGATCCCGTCGGACGAGCGTAAGGCATAGTGCTTTTACCGCCCATAAAATTCAATTTATCTTGTCTTACAACGACCTCCCGAATGCTACGTTAATGCTTTACCACTGAACTACGGCGACTCGGCTTGTTCTACAATAGAACTGAAATGAAGATATATCACATTTTAACCAATTAAATTTACCTTGTTAAAAGCAATTTTGTGTATTGCCGTTTTACCTAATTATACACATTATACATAAGTGACCGTGTATTTATGTTAGATTTTCCCAACATGATCCCATTGAAATACCACCATGAAACTTTGCACATATATTCTAATCAGAAGCACATTGAACATATTTTTATCATGTCATCTGGTGGAAAGTATGTCATCTGGTAGGGGGTGGAAAGAGGGTAGCAGAAGTACCAAACTCAGCCGTGGAAGACATTTGTCCCCTTGTTTTTCGTCCACACCAGAGGACAAGGACCCTTGTCAGTGTCTTCCATCTCGGCCGGGAGACAAATATCCAAATACTTCTGTCTTAAAACTGGCCGCAGTCGGTCTGTGGAGGAATCCAAGACTGTCGGCAGACCTGATTCTGAGTGTCTGTTGACAAAAGTCTTCTAATGAATACTCGGCCTTACAGTTAGTAGTGGGATCTTCAAAGGCTACTGGGAGATAACCCCGAACGAAAATATCATGGTGAGGGGAAGCAACATCACCATTACCACTCTGAGGATGAAGATGAATGACATAGGCAAGGCTCAGAAATGGACAGAGGACGACATCTTGAATGTCTGCCTTTATTGCGAGGTAGTAATTCGACAATTCTACACCGCTAAATCATGTCAAGAAATAGTAACAGATGGTTCATGGATTCTCCTGGGGTAAAATATTGAGGAGGTAAACTAGTCCCTCTTTCGGATATCCGGGCGGGGGCTACTTCAGGGGGCTCCAAAACAGGATTAAGAAAGACCTTAGAATAGGAACGTCGAACGTACGATCGTTATACAAAACGGGAGATCTTCTTGTGGCGGTACGCGAGACCGATAGGTACGAGCTGGACATATTAGCGGTAGAAGAAGTCCGGTGGGAGGATCAAGATAGCATCCCACAGGGTTAGTACACTTTCTACTATGGAGGAACACAGTCTCACGATTTCAGAACACGATTCCTCATTAAGAACAGTATTCTCCCGGCGGTTCAGAATAATAGAGTTCGTCAACGAAAGACTATCGTACGTTGCGATACGTATCCGATGGTGCAACACTGTTTTAATAAATGTCTATGTTCCAACCGGGCAGGCTAATGATAACGACAAAGATACATTTTACGAGGAGCTAGAAAGATAATATAATACGAAAATTGTGTTGGGTGATTTCAACGCTAAGGGAGGAAAAATATATACTTACTATAGGCAAATACAGTCTTCACGAAAAGACCAACAACAATGGAGAAAGACTGATAAATTTCGAGTACTCGAAAAACCTACTAGTAAAGAGAACTTACTTCGAGCCAAAGACATACACAAATACACATGGGTATCTCCGGATGGCAAAACGCTCAACCAGATCGATCACGTATTAGTAGATAAAAAAAGACACATCAGTATAATGGATCTTAGGTTTTACAGAGGAGCGGAAGGTGATACCGACCATCAGTTTAGTCATCAAAAGAGTCAGGGAAAAGTTATGCATCGCGAACAGAGAAAGCAAAGGATCAAAACAACTTAAAGTCGAAGTTAGACGATTAGATAATCCAACCGTAAAAGCAAACTACCAACTTGAAATCTCAAATAGGTTCGAAATCTTAGCCGACTCGAGTAATATATTATTAAGATGATATTCATAATGTAATGAAATTGATGTAAATGAGATGTGGGAGGCAATTAGTCATACAGTGAAGGGTGCAGCAAAGGAACGTGTAGGTGAGAAGAAATAGCAGAGAAAAAAGCCTTGGTTTGATGAAGAATGCCTTAAACTTCACGAGGAACGAAAACAAGGAAGGCAGCAAGGGCTGAGTAATAAAAGCGATCAAATACCAACCACTACAGTAACGCGAAACTCACCACACGGTGGTTCAGAAACAAAAAGCGAGAATGTCTGACGCAGAAGATTCATGAGATAGAGGAAATAGGCAAGACAATATACAATTGGAGATCTCTACAAAGGGGTAAACTCGTTGAGAAAAGGTTACCAGCCGAGGTTAAGAAATGAACGTAGAGATCTGAAGATGGATCCGACAAAAATTATCGATGTGTAGAAAAGTTATTTCGACAAACTTCTTAATGTACACAACGGGGAACAAACAGAGAAATTTGAAATCTATACCGCAGAACCTTAGATACCCGGACCTAGCGAGATCGAAATGCCGATAAAGAAATTTAAAAAAATAAAATCACCTGGAGTAAACAATATTCCAGCCGAATTAATTAAAGCGGGAGGAACTTCACTAACCAAGGAACTGCATAAATTGATAAACACTATATGGAGAAAGGTGGAGCTTCCAAAGGAATAGAAAACCTCAATAATAGTTCCGGTTTATTGAAAAGGTGATAAATCGGACTGTAATAATTACCGCGGAACCGCATTACACTCAACATCTTACAAAGTATTGAGTAATATACAGCTAACTCGCCTAAGTGTACACATAGATGAAATAGTTGGAGATCACCAATCTGGATCTAGAAGAAATAGATCCACGTTGGACGATACTTTTTCTCCTTGAGACAAATCTTACAAGTAAAGGTCACGATCTGATACGAGCAAAGCCGAATGAGACATAAAGCAACTGAAAGTCTGTGAATAGAGAAGTAGCACACCAAAATTATAGGTGCAATGGCCCAGGGGGGAAGGGGACACGGAATCTAGAAGTGCGAACAAATTACAGTATACCGGGTATATGAAATAGTCTCCAATAACTTTTGAACCAACAAAGCAAAATTAGCCAAACTTGGTACCAAGAAAGTACACCAAGAGGGAACGCCTAAAACATATTATGCATTAACACAGGATGAACAGTGCTGCCAACCCAATAGAAAGTATTATTTTTTCAAATGGCTCTACGGCAGCTTATTATATATTTCAAAACTACATGTAAATGGAAAATATTTAATATCAAAAACTCATTTGTCAGGGTTGCAAACTGAGGTAGCTACAGAATTGCAAACCTCCAAATTTTGGAGGCCTCCACAATACTAATAACGCAAGTAAGGCAGTCGAGCAAACCTATATGTAAAGTACCTATTAGTGTCGGATATAAGAGGCAAAATGGTGGCTCATCACAGATACTTGCAATCAATAGCGTTAGAGGTTAAAAGTGTGAAAATGTCGAAAATGCCAGATCTCTAAAAAAAATCCCCAGCATAAGTATAATTTCGAATAATGGAAATTAAATTCATTCGATGTAACCATTGAAATGCGTTTACGTGACCCTGATATCTCAACGCAGTCCGGAGAGAAGAGAGATTGGGTTTACAGTTTGAAACACTGAATATAATTTTTCCTTCGAGCCGAATATAAAAAATGAGTGGTTGATGATGATTAGTTAGTGTAATAAAACATCAGTTACGGGAATAAGCAATAGGCATATCGGAATGGAAATTTTCAAAAAGCACAGCGAATCAAAATCTGCACAACATAATAGTGGCGAAAACCGCAATTGAAATACACAAGCAAATTATACTATCTAGGATTAACTCTTGCCAACTCGGAACAATGCATAGACTTAAAAAGAATAAAATATAGATATTGATACGCCTAGAGAGCACGCAGAACAAGACATCAAATAGAACCTCTCGTGGCAGAGAGATGCAAATTTGCAAGATAGACGTTTTGGCATGTGACGATCGATATATCGCTACGTTTCGTTACAGCACTAGAAATTAAACGGTGAGAGAATTATAGCATAGTCATGTGAAGTATTATATGTACAGATTGTTGCATACAACTTATAGCTATCAGCACGAAGATGTAAATGTGTATACAATGTTAAAAAGCACAGCTCAACAATTAAAATGATGGAACAGGGACATGTGATCAACGTAAAGGCAGAGTATACTTACCGTGAAATCTCGTTACTTCCAACTTGTTAAGAAGTATTAAGTAATATTTCGTTAACACACCTACGTGTATAAACAGATAAAATAATTGGAGATCAACAATGAATATTTAGGAGAAATAGATCCACGTTGCACCAGATTTTCGCCTTGAGACAAATCTTAGAGATGAAATGGGAATACAATGGGACTGTTCACCAGCTATTCATTAATTTTAGGAAAGCATATGAGTCTACATGGTGGGCAGGCCATGTAGCTCGGATGGGGAAAAACGGGGATTATATTCTATCTTGGTTGGAAAGGCGGGTAGAAAGAGACCATTGGGAAGACATAGACATCGTTGGGAGAACCACATTAGAAGATATCTTCAAAAAATTGTTGTTCGTGATGAAAACTGGCTTGATGTTGCCCAGGATGAACTTGCGAGTTCCGTAAGCCATAGAGTTAGTTTGTTAGTTTGTCTTAGCCATCACGGAAAGCTGGCTTGCTTTGCAACTTCCTGCAAAACATCTTGAGTTTCTGAGTATTTACAACATAAAATTGACAACAAACTCCAAAACTTTATCGAGCTCAGATTTTTAATAAAAATTTTCAGTGTACATCCAATAAGTGATCCGGTTTGTATGACAAAACTCATCTACTCCTGAGGTATGATCACTAAACTATACCATATTTCGCATCTGTGGCTATCACCACTTTTGAAAACTTATGCATCGAAAGTAGCATAAGAGCCGATCTTAAAGAGCTGAGCGAGCAATACGAAATCCGCTCGATCGAATTAACTATAATCTAGCGATTAAAGTATAATGTAAAAATCGAAATCTGTTGAGGGTGAACGCTACTCCGCTTTCTAGGCAACTATATAGCTTGAATGAGGTATTTTCTTTTTACTTTAATTTGGATACAAATAAAGTGCTTCTTATGCAAAAAGTAAGAAACTGAACACCAATTAAAAGTTTAATACTTTCTTTTATAAAACATCAACGTTTTTTCCTGAACATAGGATCAAATTATTTGTAAAGCGTAAGTGTGACATTACATAATGCGTTTATTTATTATTAACATTGGATGTTAATCTGTGAAATCATGATAACATCCTACGTCCAGTGAAGGTGCAACACCTCGTTTTGTTAACCTTCAATCATTAACAGGAACAAGGAATTTTTGTGGTTACGATCTGCCGGTCGCCATGTTCGTTAAGAAGTGTTTACTAATCATCATAGTCCATTTAAGTGGGTAAATATCATTCATATGAATGTATTAATATTTATAATGACAATCAAGAATATGCCCTAATAGCATAGATCCTTGCATCAAGTATTCACGTGGATTGATTCTAACTTGTTATGTCAAGGTTGCTTTTTTACTTAAAGTTAACGTGCTGCAAGCTTTGAAGTGCAAATATGAAACTTGTTAACTCGATGCAAAGTTACTGCACACGTACCAACCGTGTAATTTCACACTTCTATCCTCGCAGCAAGTGTACCAGGACACACTTGCTGAAAATTTGTAAAGTGTCAACTAACACTTTCGTTTTATGTTTGTCTAAAGTTAAAAGAGGCTTGCAAAGTGTAATGTCAAGCTGTTGGTAAACTTGAATACTTGACGTGTCGAACTGGTTACAAACCTATAGTAAGTGTCCAATGCTATTCTCCCGCGGTACTGTAAACAAAACCTGATCGTTTAAAATAGATCCTAAGTACTGAAAATAGAGGATTCTTGTACGCCCAGAAAGTGTTTAAAACTAATAATATTGCTCTATGTTACCTACCGTAAGTAAAAGTATCAGATGAACGTTAATCGTGACTGTGACTTCACCATTATCTATACTGGATAGCTTGAATTTTCCCCTTTCTTGTAGTTTATTGTTATGTGCGAACAACCAGATAATTAATATTTTTAGCTAGAACAACTCGGAAGCAGCTCATCAGTTGAATCATTTTTTAGACAACATGTTTTTAATATTTACAGCATAGAATTATTCCTCACTGTTAAATATTTTATACCGAATTTGCTCCATAGTTAGTGTACAACGTTGTTTAGAATTATTTAAAGCATTATATGGAAAGTATGAATAGGAAAGAAGCTACATTATATGCAAATAAAATAATTTTATTGCAAAAATATTACAAAATACATAGAAAATAACTTTCACTACTCTTGTTCATAATTTACATTTTTAACCTCAATATCTTGCAGCACAACGTGTAATATTGAATAAGTAGGTTAAAAATAAAACAATAGCATTATACATGATTATTTACAACATAGAATAAACAAACGTTGCTATGTGTTGGGTAGTCCACTATAAAATTTTATTTAGTGCAGAGCACTTCTGTTATACTTGTAACTAAATTGTTCCTAATATCTAAGCGTACTTATATGCATAAAGTTTAATATTCAGCTTTTTTAATTTTTAACTCACTGTTATTCATTTTTCGTGTTGTTTCGAAACACAACATACATTTTAAATTAGTGATCAGTACAACAAGAATATTTCAAGACTTAAAATATTCTCTCAAATTGAACTATAGATGTTACATTATTTTGTGGCAGTTGTGTGCAATCTACCCATGTGTGCAATCTTACCAACCCTAGTAGGAGAGTTTGCGCAAATTAAGGGTTTTAAAAATCATTATCATTAAGTATACAATTACTTATATTAAAGATTCATAGCATATAATTGTGTATAAGATACTAAACAACTATATTGTGTAATTTTTAGACGCTTATGTACTAAATAGAATTTTAGTGATTTTTTTTTAAAATTGTGTGATATATCTCTCAACTTTTCTCTACGTACACAGCATAAATATATTCTCACAATATCCCCAACTATTTCTCCAGGAATATGAAAGATTCCAGGAATTTTCTGATCTATGAGCAGAGTATTTGTTGACCAATATCGAATTTAGATTTTTTTTTTATTTTAGCAATTATAATTTGGCTTTCAAAAATTTCGCATCCTTTTATGTATGTGTAGTTGTGTACTATTGGAACAGGTATTTTTATGTAGCATTGTAAAATGGCACACCTGTTTCCAATTTTCACAAAAGCAAGATTTTGACGTACAGCTTATTTAGGTTTTCCAGGCCTCAATTGTCACATTTCACTCCTTAATTTACTTTACTAGAATGAGAACATAAAACCAAGTCTCGTTGCAAAACGTAGACATTGTTTAGTTTAAAGTTGAAATTACTGAATAGGAGTGTGTATAATACATAGACATATTTTAACCTTGAATTTTACGTTCCTTTCAGGCAGTTACCTTAAAGGATTGAGAGAAAACAATCGTACCTACTATATTGTAATATACTGAAAGCAATGAATTGTTGTTTTCTATTTAAGGAGAGAGAGAGAGAACGATGAAGCGTGAAACAAATGTTTTTTCAGACATTTTGAACTCTAGTAGTTATGGCTGAAAGCTGAAGAGGCTTACATGATTCAGTTCTATTTTAAATGTTAAATACGAAAGTTGGATTTGTTTATTGTTATATGCTGTTGTAATTTTAAAGATGCATATTCTGTAATAGTAGAATGTAATAAGACTATTGTTGGTACATATTTTCTAAAAGAGTAGATATATTTAAATAATCTGCTAATTAAATTTACATGACTAGATGTGCTCTGTAAAATTAATTCTTCTGTTAGGCAGTCAGGATATTGATATGGAAGGGATGAGTTGATGCGTTATCTCTCATGCAATATATGTACTGAATCATGTAAGACTTGTGATACCATCGTACTTTTCGTATTCTGAAATGAAGACTAACGTTTGGTAGAAGAAGTTACATTACGGAAATTAGCTCATTTGTGAAAACTGGAACCTCATATTTAACGCACGTGGTATATTGGTATGCTATTTTTTCCACTTACATATTGGCCAAGTATTTCCGGAAGTAAATCAAGATTTTCTGATAAACAAGACAAGTATTGTAGTAATATTAGCTAACATATAATTTGATGCATTTTGCAGATCAGTATTTGTTTTACAAGTCCTAATAATATTAAAGTTACAAGTTTAGAATTTTATGGAATATGACTCTGTGCCATTTTCGCAACGAGTCTTGAAATCTTTCCAGCGTGTATGAAGTGAAATAATATTGCCGATATATAGTTGGTATTTCAAACCATATGCTTTTTCTTGTAGAGTTATAAATATCCGACGATGTACGATAAATGCTCATCTTTATTAAGTTGACACTAAAATTGTGGTATGGAATATATCCACATTATAATTATTGAAATCTAAGACCACAGGGAAAGAACGGGCTTTGTCCATTTTCTTGATTTTACAGGAGAGCGTTTTAGAAGTCCACAATTAGCATTATATATACCTGCCCAACAAATAAAGATTTGCTTATAGTAGATGAAATATGTATATTCTCTTCATGCATAATAGTTCGTTAGAAGAGCGCTTCAGAGAGCAATCAGGTGGTTCTATTATCTCAATTTGCCCCAAAATGGAAAAACACGTTCTTTGATGTAGTCTTTAATTGTAAAAGGAGTTAAATCTCTGCTCCTTTTCCTCAAATTCATTTGTATAATAGATGTTAAGCTTGCCGTGTGATTTGGTTCCAATTTGCAGTGAAAGTTACTTTGTGCTTTCATGAAACAACAAGATACAAGGACGTAGAAGCTACTATTTCAGATTTTCTTAATCCGAAACAAATAAATACTGTCCTTTAAATACACGTGGTATTCGGGAAGGGCGTAAGCCATAGTGCTGTTACCGCCCAAACAATTTATTTTATCTAATCGCATAATTTAATTTCTACTGATTAATTGGCTCTATGCTTATACTTTTATTTGTATATGTGACTGAACTGCTTTTGCACATAAAAATATTCCGTGTGGCACTAGTTATGAACTATGACAGGGTGACCACGTATCCGTAGAATAAAGTTTCGATCTCAAGCGCATTATGAATGAAATGTTGTTAGTTTGTTCTTTCTCTAATGCTTGTCTTTTATAAAACTAATTATATTCATAGAAACTTTAATCACAAAATATTTAACTAGCCAGTTTTTCTTCAAAGTACATAACTAACAGATAAATAATTTAGGAAAACTACTATTAATATTTCAATAGAGAATTAGAAGAACGTATGAGTTGTTTTGTCTTTTATCAAAGTGATGTATTCTGTGATTTAATACATCCAATAATGCACACATAGCACAAAATTAGAAGAAAAGTTCTTGTGTGTTAGAAGTTATGCAAAGCGTTGTTATTATAAAATTGAAATTAGTCTAAATAATTAACTTCTTTGATTATTATTTCTTTTGCATACTCTAAAATGCTTAAGAAGTTTTCCCGTTTTCTCATTTGAAATGTTTAAAGATAAATATAATTCAACGAGTATTTATATAATACCGGTTGTCCTTTATACGCAAGAAAGGTACAAATCAAGTTTATACTGCAGAATTTCTCATTGTTTATATTTCAGGTATACCTTCAACTAATAACATGGTGTGAATATTATATCAATGTTATTGTAAACTCAAATATGAATAAATATCTTAATTGAGGAGTCCGTTGAAAGAACGGCTTAACCCAGGTTAAATCATTCTTCCGTTTCGTATCCTATTAGCTGTATTAGTCCTCCAACATATATACTAGCTGATTTGGCGCCCGTTGGTCCAGGGTCCAGAGGTTTTTCGCCCCCTTGCCCCTACCTCTGCCGTGTGTCGAACCGAAAAGCTAGGATATCCGTTGCTAATGAATTTAAAGGAAGCGTTTTCATATTTGCTGCCACTTGAAGGTAGTCAACCCGGCAAAATGCATTGTGGTGCGGGTTGCTCAGCCTGTAGGAATATATCTGACAATCATGCCTTTTAATTGATTGAACCGACACCCCCGTTACTCTCTTTCGGTGGTATCAACCTTTTAATGCAGTAGTCAATCCTTCTAGGTCTTAAGGAATATATGTACTAAATTTCGTTCGAATCCGTCAAGGGGAGTAGAATTGTATAACGTTCAAACAAATAAACAAACACCTGTATACATACATGTGCAAACAAATAACAATAGACTGCAAGTGAGTGAAACAAACGCTGCTGCATTCTGTCAAATTGCTAAGAATCCACAGATGCGTGGATACTTTGAACGGTGTGGAAGCTTTTGCAGAACTTCAGTTTCATTGGCTGGCAACACCGAGATCATGAATGTTTAGTGGGTGGAGACCGTCACTTAGTTGCTTTTCTACGGTGTCGAAGAGTATTCATGCCAGTTTGGTGGAGTTACATGAAACAGTATAGAAGTTCTTGCAGAAGCTTTGAAAAACTCAATTTGGAATTAAGTTTGGCAACACTGACAACTGGACTACACGGAGGAATACGGTTCCCTACCATCGTGTGTATATTATGTAGAAGAATAATCTTGCAAACTGTGATGCAGATCCGTTAAATAGTATAGAAATTATTGTGATATTATATTTTATCATAAGGTGGCAATATTGAAAACTGAAGGTGCTTGGGGATCTGAAAAATCGTGCCAGTCGTTTTTCTGGGATGTTCAAGAACATTTGTTCCAAGTTCGGTGCGGATATGCCGTCCAGAAATTCATTCTGTGGAAAAACGGCTTAACTTCTGTGATTAATTATTTTATTATTTTATCATCAGGGATTCATACAGTTTCCCTGTGATTCATGCCTTCCTATGGATATTAGCAACATTTTTTCATATTATGTCAAAACATCTACAGACACAGGAAATCTGGTAAAATCACATGTCAAAATTTCGAACCCGTTTCTCTTATAACTGCATTTTCCGAGTGAAGTCGTTCTTGCACAGAACTCCTCAATTATTTTCCTCTCTGTTGTATTTTACGCCAACATATTCTTAAATACTAATTAAATTGAATAAATATTAATACGTAACTGCGAATTAAATGTATATGAAAGCACGTCCAGTATGACAAATATTATTTCGTTCCATATTAGTATGTTATAATAGGAAGAATCTACATACAAATCCTACATAAGTCTGATTCAGTTTTAGGACATTTCAAAAGCCGACCTAGTTGAAACTTTGAATGATGTGTTAATTACGGTCAGTTAATGATGGTCACATAATTACTATCCCATCATTCCAATAACAGAGATTTGAAGTGACAACTACTTTCAAAATGCAAAATGTTGTTTTGTTTTTAGTATGATGTTTGCAAAATATTACTTACAATCAGTAAATAATTAATCAAGAGAAGTTTTGCTGTTTTTGATTTTGAAATGTCTCTCCTCGTACTTAATTGTATATATATAAAGAGATACAAAGAGATAATCGTACCTGAAATGGCACGAAAACAATGAAGACTTTTAACGTTAAAATAACATTTAATATAAAATGAAAAGAGGCATAATATAAATTCAAATATTTACAGTGTTTGTATGCATAATTTGGTTTGACATAATCAAATGTGAGATATCTAGAAAATAATACACACAGCTTAAAGGAGGACTTGAATATATTCACTCAAAGTGCTCGCATTAGGAACTAAATTTGGAGCTTTTTATTACTTGAAATGGAGTGAGACAATTCTCTGTGATAGAAGTTCATGAGAGCTTGTCATACTGAATTTGTCATATAATTTGTAATGTCAATATCTATACTTGTACGAAATTATGTAAAATAGTATGTAGCCTATTATTCACATGTAATAAAAATTAATATTTATTCGTGTTAAATCTACTGCAATGATTATATATCTTTTTGTACTATTTGAAAAGTGTTGGCACATGTGTTACTGAATATAATCAAGAAATTGACAATACGTGTAAATATAAACAGCTTTTGTCTTCAGTATAGGGATTTCGAATATTAGACACATAGTATTACTCTAATAAGAATATGAAAGTTTCCTATACTAATAACGTGGGGAAACCGCAAATATTAAGTCATACAGTAATATATATTACTCGTGTTCATGAAGTATTTCCCCCTACAAATGTCTTTTAAAAGAATTATATATATCCCATGTATCTATGTCTAGTATTTTCTAGAATTTTCCTAAGACAAATTTGTCTCTGTTTGCAGACTATTGCACATTACATCTAAAAAGTAACCATTTACATTAGCAACTAACATTTGAGCTTCACTACCAAGCACTTATCACACATACAATAAACGAACGTTTCATTGATTGTCACGTCTCTTCATTTATCTACAAATAAGTAATAGAATGTATATATCTTTCTCCACTTTCACTTACTAAATGAAAGATCAATGTACACCGTAAATTGTGTAAAACTTCCTCACAATTTTACATATTATATTGGGTTTCCATCCTTGTCCTTGTAGAGATCATTATTAACAGAGTAAAAGTTTGGCGCATTCGAGCAGTCAACTTTATACCACCAGTCGCAGATTCTATATTCTTGGTTGAAAAGAGTTCCGTTTGGACAGAGAAAACTAAATTTGATTCCTGAAGGTAAACACCAGTGCCATACCTGCAGAAGAAGACAGGTAGAATTAGGATACATAAGTCATAAAATATAGAAATATCACCAAGTAATAATTATAATAATATACAAATTAGATAAGTAAACAATATATCAATACTTCATGTCAAAATTAATATATTTAAATCTAAAAATTAATATATTTGTTACTTACATAAATCTACATGCGTGCATTGATTTCCACCAAATTTTACATACGTGTTCCTTAGGTCCAAAAGCAGCTTGTAGGCGTATTTTAAGTCACCGAAAGTGACCGTGCTGCGAACTAATTAAATAAAACTGTGATTACGTTGTTTGAGACAATGAAAAAATAAAATTATTTCCATTTCTAATTTAAATCAACAACGTGAAAGGTTAATAAACAGTTTAGATTTTTAATTAAAGTTTTGATCGCTGTAAACAGAGGAAGAAAACAAAAAATTAATAACAGTATAATAATGAAGCGAAATGTGAAACTATTTTAGATTTTGTTCCATTAGATATAATTAACTTACAGCAACATTGCGTTTTACGTCATGTATAAATATTTTCAGTGCTTCCAGACAGTCTTATCGTAAAGGTATTTCCTTTTTGGTTATAAAAGTGCCGGTAGTAATTGTAGTTGTAGTGTACTTGTAGTTCGTAGTAATAGTAGTTGTAATTGTAGTAGTAGTAGTTGTTCTTGTTTTATTAGTAGTAGTTGTAGTAGTGGTGAATCAGAAAAATAAACATTGAATTACTGAATGTTATTCTACAGCTGCAGTGCGGGCGGAGATAGATATTCTTAATTATATATAAATCATATATTTGAAAACAAATGAATGGAAATCTGTGGAGTTTTATTAGCAACAACGAACAATATTAATAATTATTCATGTAGTTGGTTCACAACTATTAAATAATAATTTTCACAAAAATTTTCAATTCAGAAAGTAAATATAAAAATACTTTTAGAATGTTAAAAAGTAGTATTTAAAATGTTTTCTGAATTGGTGTACAATCCATATAGTATAGTATAGTATATTTATTATGGAAATATTTTACTAAATGAAAGTTTATCTATCGGCCGTAGGTCAGATGGAAGAACTTTGGCTTTGCATTCAGAAGATCATGGATTCACGTTCGTGTCACGCCCATTCTGAATGAGGATTTCCTTGGTTTCGGATTTTGCATAGGATACCGCATGTCTCTATTTAGTCAAGAAGCTTCTAATCTCGCGATTAGTATTAAGAAATTTCAAACCAAAAATATTCCGAACGGTTATTTTGCCGGTAATTTATGGTTGCGAAAATTAGAGTGTGACCCTGACAGATAAACATAAAATGCGAATGTTAAAAATAAGGTCTTGAGAGATATGTACAGCCAAAACGGGGCTAGAGGACTGAAGAATGGAGGAAACTGGATAATGAAAAACTCCATTGATTGTAATTCATTCGATATCATAAGAATAACGAAATCACTAAGGCCAAGATAGGCAGGACCTATGGGTAAAAAAAATTAATACAGTGCGTTGGGAGTGCCAGGGAAAGTCATTATGTTGGGAAGGCCCAGATGTCATTGGCAGGGGTCTTCGAGAAGTAGTTGTCCCTGATGAAAACCGACTTGATCCCTTGCACAGAACAGAATGCAATGACGAAGGTTTATTACAGCAGTTATGACTTCTGAGTTCCGAAAACCATATAATTAGATTAGTGTTCTGAATTAGGGGCTGAGAAATAAAGGAATGCAAGTGACATTGAGAAACAACAAATGATTCGAGTTCATCTTTTATATATAACAGATATACATATATGACACAAAATATTAATATTTTGTACAAAGATATTTTGAACTTATGTTGTCCTTGCACAACTTATTAATATTTTGTGTCACATAAATTTCTTGTTATACAATATATAAAACATGAACTCGAACTTTCTATACTTTTCAGTCATCGGTTTCATCCCTTCGCTTGTGAGTCCCTCAATTGTACTTCTGAGCCCCTAAATAGTATACAGTTTACACATTTTGAAATTGGAACAATTATTCTAATTAATACACAAAATCAAATATTCCACATACTTTAGTAATGTATGAAAGGGTTTACTTCTAAAGAATATTTTCACTGTCAAAATGCAGAAGTAGTTTGCAGCATGTTAGGACAAAATTCAAGTATATAGTTGCTTTTCTAAAATACACTAAAATGTTAAAAATAATTTTGTTATCTGGAGGCTAGGTATCCCTAAACATAGTTATGGAAAGCGATGTGCCCGTGAAGAATGAAAACCTTCGAATTTGGTTGCAGCTTGCTGGCAATCAATACAAAGTGAATCATGGAGCTTTCAATATCGCATTTAGTATTAAGACAATATAAAAAGCCTTGTATTTTATAGTATGCTTAGGATTCTCTAAGTAATGTATTTTTAACTGTTTAGTACAATTTAAAAAAAAAGTATACTTGAATAGTTTTTATAATTTATTTATTATTGTGTAATAGCTTTATGTTTTTAAAAAAACGAAGCTGTTTGAGGTAAGTTCAAGTGTCCTTCGGAATTCCCAGATATAATTTAAAGAACATCGAACGAGATTACCAAGTAAAGTGGTGTCAGATTACGGCCATGTCGGTCTTCATAATTCATATAAAAGAACGTAGCGTTCTTCAGAATGCTATGAATAATAAAGGAAACCGAATGATTCATTCTTAATTAAGCCATTTTAAGCTTCTGCCATCTTGGATTTCATAATTCAATATTTCTGACTTCAGAGTGAAACTCAGCTATCTTTGCAACTATCAGATATGAAATTAAAAAATAATAATAATAATAATCGAATTATATTAAAAAATAAACGTGCCTTGGGCTACCGCCATCTTAGATTCCTGGATTCATTATTTTACTTCAGATTGAAACTCAGATATTTCTGGAATCTAGATACATGGCATTTCATAAGAACTGGGCAGTTTTATAAAAAAATAAACCACTTTTGGCAGAACACATCTCGAATTTCGAAATTCAAAATTTTAAACTTTAGAATCGATTTCAGCGAGCTTTGAAACTCTAATTCGTGAAATTTCACGAAAATCAGAGGATGCTTTAAAGTTAAGTTTATAGTATCATCATCTTGGTTTGCGCTACCCACAAAATTCCAACTTTTTGACTTAGAAATCAAACTAAGCGACCTTTGAAACCTCCAAAATATGAAGTTATACGAAATCTAATAATTATATTTTAAAAGATTTAGAAACCACCAGGTATGAAATTGTGCGAGAATCCTACTCGTATTAAACTCATACTATGCCCTTGCAATCGACATACCCCTATAATCCATCTCAAATACAAGTAAATTATGTGATACTTTCGTTGCAAATAGACTGTCAGTTAAAGACTAGAGGAAAAGAACAAATGCTTATAAGAAATATTTGGCCCCTCAAGTAGCTAAAAATAAAAAAATAAAATAAATGTTGCTAGTAAATAACGTAATACACCAGGATATAACCTAAAACTTGCAGTTTAAAATTTAGTATTTTATCATATACAACGTTCTTAATGTTTAGAGAGCTTCGCTAAGTTTAGTTTTGAGATCTTTCAAAAGAGATTTAGCCAATTTCAGGTCACCTCACATAGATGACGAGACATTATATAAAAGAGCAGCATTCAGATGATGTGTTGGGTATAAAATTCCTAAATTTCTGTGAAAAGACTAACAAAGACATATCAAAAACATTACGACCCCTTTCTCTAGCAGAAGCACAAAAAATCGTATTTTAATGGCAGCATATCGCTGAAATATTGTCCTATTATATAGATCGTAGAGTTTTCCAATTGAAAAGTACCGGGATAGAAAGGGGATGTACAAGAAAGGCGATTTCTCGTAAAACGCGTTTTAAAGCCTAACAACTCTCACATTTACCAATATGTATTTAATATTTTTGAAACTTTTCTAGCGGTTAGATGTCTTTCTGTACTACTTGTTACGAATGCAAACTCATTTTTAATGGACATCTCCCCTTCTTTCTCTGTACTCCTCAATTATGTGGTCAGGAGTAATTTCTTTGTAACATAAAGATGAACACACCATAACACATTTTATCTCAAAACATTGAATATAATCACAAATAGAACCTTTATTGTATCCCTACTTTAACTGTATAATGTACTGGTCATATAACGAAAATATAATATATTCATATTACTTAATAGGGAAAACCATAAACGGACATTAAGAAACACTGATGGCTTGGAAAATCCAACAGCCACATTTTTGGTATATCTATTGTAATCTCTACTCAATATTACTGTTTTAGTTCCCAGTATCAAATTGTTCACTAGTGCTAGAAACAACGAATAACTTGGTCTTTTATTATTTCTTTGTTTGTTCTCCAAATATAACACTATTAAACAAAGTTGATGATAACAATGAAATCATTACTACTATCGTCACTTTAGTTTCTAAACTTAAGAAAACTTAACATTCCTTTCTGAGACATTTTAAACTACTTAGATTTACTTATAAACAAACGTTCTGACTAATTCTATAACTAAAGGAACAATTCCATTTAAAGTTATTTAAATAATCTTAAATACGTAAATATTTTTTCCTCAGTGATTTGCCTGGCAATGTTTTTCAACGATAGCAATATTATATACTATTATTTACATTACTGAACAAACAAGAGCCTCAGATTGACAGTTTCAGTATATGAAGAAATCAGAAACAGTTTTTAATATATTACTTGGTTCACATTAGTCGGGCTCCATTTAAATACTAGAACCCTTTCATAGAAATGACAGGATGAGCAACGGCGAAACGGAAACAAGAAGTTCCCACATAACGGACCTTGGAAAAGAAAATGCCCTGTTAAAAGACACAAGCAATAAATATGAGGCTTTAAGAAGACTTTTGAGCCTTCTTTACGTATTATCATAGATTTAACATCTGTTAATTAAAATCTGTAAAACTTAACTTGAATTACAATTTCCTCATGCTCTATAAAGTAAGTGATAAAATATAGGAGAAAAGACCACAAATTGAAGGTCATGTTTGTGGAATTGTACTGTCGCCAAGTCGCGATGTAAATTACATGGATAGTTAAGGCAAAAAATGTATGGCAACGCCCTTGGGTGTGGTCTTTTCAGAGAGCTTAAGAAAAGAGGTTGGTTTGAGAATTTCTTGAGTTATTTAACTTCCTACAGCTCAGTGAATGTAAAACATAAAAACAGCTGAACATTACTAGAGTCTGACTAAAGTTAAGTTCCAGTGAGGAATAAAATTAGTGATGCTTTATGAATATTATATTCTTTTATATTGAAGTTTTTTTAGTTAAATCTT
This sequence comes from Lepisma saccharinum, assembly GCA_022664845.1. Classification (NCBI taxonomy): domain Eukaryota; kingdom Metazoa; phylum Arthropoda; class Insecta; order Zygentoma; family Lepismatidae; genus Lepisma; species Lepisma saccharinum. Next base: position 171,676 of record JAGDQP010000124.1, read on the forward strand.
TTACTACATTCCAAATGTAGCTTTTAGGGTATGTATTATTATTATTACGTCTTGGCCCGTTTTATTGGAGACAATATTGTACGGTAACAGTGAAAGGGATGTGATGAAAGTATCCTTTAAATATTTCATGTTGTTTGGTTTCTAAAGCGAGGCACTATTAAGTTTTAATATTGAATTAAAATTCCATTTAAATACAGTAAAATCCCCTTATGGACAACATCAGAGCACATGGTTTACTCCCGCGTTAAAACCTATTCCGTGATACAATCAAAGCAGTTTTACTGGATAGGATAATATACTGTACTGTGTAGTAGGGAGGGTGGTGTAATAAAGTAAAAGTTGCATGAGTGGTTTCTAATAGTGAAAATAAGTTGAATTTAGCCATCCTGAATAAGACTGAAAAAGCTTTATGTCAAAAATAAATTCTTCGGGTGTCACAAGAACTTCGAAATTTTCATCATCGTAAATTTTGTGTAATTGTTACGTGTATAAATTTGTATACATCTGTGTGTATTACTTTCTCAACGTGAAACAACGCTTTGGGTTTACATTAAAAACTTATAAACATTCACAATTAACTCTCCAACTTGCACCACTGTCACTCGTTAAGGTAGCGTATGCGCACGTGTTTTCTCGCAAAGTAGGAATGATAGTTGCAGAGTTAATTCTAAATATTCAGAAATTTTAAATGTAAGCCCAAAGAGTAGCTTCTCGTTCAGAAAATTAACACACAAAAATTAATACAAATGTATATACGTAACACAAAATTTCGATAATGAATATTTCGAAGCTCTTGTGGCACCCGAAGAAGTTATTTTTCAGAAAAAAAAATATTTTACAGACTTATTCAGAAATATTAAATTCAACTTATTTTCACTACTAGGAACTAGTCACACAAATTTGACTTTTTTTGCTCCACCCTACTGTGCTGTCATAGTAAAGTACATATTCTTCAGTATTAACTACACTTACAACATTACATTACTTGTTACAGCTCAGTAGGTAATACGTATATTCAGCATTACGAAGAAAAAGAGTTTGGAAATAGAAAACTACAAACTAAATTCGGAACAGCGGAATATTTCATATTATTAGAGTGGATTCTTTAATCAAAAGGAGTAGTATTCAACGAAACACTTTAGCTTTGGATAGAAAATGTGATCTCTTCTAGATGGGATTCCGATACTTTAAAATTATAATTTACGTTTCAAACCTGAACGAATGATTTCTCATCTATTTAGACTGGTTCACAATGCATCATGAGTACTAGTCAAGTTTGTTCTCGCGATATGTTACCGCGAAGGTTATCGGAAGACAACGTCTTACTATGAAGTTATTCGCGTTTAGTTAAAAATGTCAAGGGAAGACCTGATAAATTTTCTCAATGACAAAAACGTACCAGTAGACGTCAGAGGAAATGTTCTCAAGTACCTGAGGAGGCGATAGAGACACTTTTGAAGGCGTTCTCTCTTATTAGGCTGTCTAGTCTAGGAGATAAGGAGCTGGTCGGAAGACAGCAGATTCAAATCCCACTGAAGTCGATTGAGTGATATGTTTTACTCTTTTTCATTTATAATAACTTTATTTTCTTTGTTATTACTTATACATAAATAATCTCTTTTGCTTCTTTTTACATTTTTAATATTTTATTGTGTCCATTTCATATTCAGAAGATGAGAAGTTTATCTGAATAGATGGAAATTCATCTAAAAAGATTACGTTCCCATCGAAAATAATTACCATAGATCCCAACTTTTCCCCAGCAGAAATTTCTCATATTTTCTACGATGAAAATCCGTTTTGAACGAGCGTTCCTTTTAAACGGTCCCTTTTTCCGTCCTCGCAAGATTAAATGTTTCGCTCAAATCGAGCTTAATTTCGCTTTTTGAATGTAGTTTGTAGGCAACGTGAATAAAAATGAAGTTCGATCAAAACTAAACTTCGCGAATTTAAAAATAATAAACCATGAAATAAGATACTTAAAATATCGGAGAACATGATAATACCTGCGATATGGTCGATTCGGTGATATATCAAGGCGCAGTAAAACGGAATTTTAGGGCAATTTTCAACTTATAAGGGGCACTCACTTGTCTATCATAACTTAAACATAACTTAGCTATTTTCTGACTAATACAGGCTATTCAAGTGCATATACTGTATTGTAATTGAATGATAGAAGAGTAAGGAAGATACACAAACATATAAATTTATTTAACAAATCTTTGTGAGAACAAACTAATTTGTATTGAGCAGGTCTCTAGATGTCTCAATTATTTTTGTATTGCAATTAAGCACAGAGATAATTATTATGAAACACGAAAACCAATAAAATATTTGGGAACACTTTTACTCTACACTTTGACTATGGCCATCTGATTTTTAATTCTTTTCGTTAAAACAGAGCTTATATCGATAAAAAAGAATATGTTTCTATATTCATTTATGTTTCAAGTGGATGTATGTTGGATTTCAAGATCGCATTACTCTGCGTTTGCGTTTTTATTTCTACTTGTTCATACTCTGTATTTACCTACAAAGCAGAATATCCGAATTACTATTAAAAAGAAAAACTAATTTGAAGAGAAACATAACAAATAATTCCTTGTAAAATTATTAAGCTAACCGAAAACAAGTTGTAATGTTTCGTTAAATTTTAAACGGTAAAAATTATTTTATTATTTAAATAGGAAAAATTTACTCCAATATAGTTATTTGAGGGTCTACGAGCTTAGGGAATTTTATGTATGTATCAAAAAAATGCAGGGTGGGGCTTATAAACCCGCTAGACTTCTTAGTCGCTGTGTTTAATTATGATATGTTGTTCAAAACATAATTACACTAGCATAATGATCTCGGAATGTTGGTGGAGCACTTACAATAAATGTTACAAGAGGCATAAAACTTGCTTGCTCATCATTTTCCATATACAAAGTGAACCAAAGTCAAGTCCACCCATATAACATTGTATTCTAAAAGAAATTAGGTATAACAATTAGATAGTTACAGGAAAACATTTTGGATGTATGGTAGGGATGTTGGCCATCTTGTAGACAGCCATCTTGGATTTATCACAAAAGCCAGAGGTAATGTCATTCGCTATATCATTTTAGGCATTTCGTGAAGTCAGAGTTTTAGTATTTGGAACCAGTTGTTTTAATAGTGAATTTTACATGCAATACTCAAGTTAGGGCAAATGTTTTAATATCAAGTTTTATGGTTACATCTCAATCTTCTGATGTCCAAATTTTATCATTGCGATTTACACTAAATCTTAAACATTTTCGTCAATCTACATGAACACTGAATAGTACCTTTGCTGTGACTTCTGAACAAGATTCAAGCGTTCTAAGATTCACTAATTTTTTACTGTTAACCATAGCTTTGAAGTGAGTCCACAGAAAAGGTTAAAAGGCATAAAGTCTGTTGATGTAGACAGCCACTCCATGTGTCCTCGACCTCCTATCAATCACAGGAAAACTGGCGACGTTTCAAACACATTTTCACACAGCACTATAATGAGAAGGCGCTCAATCTTGCTGAAAATTTTTTGAAACTAGCCATCTTCTAGAAGTTGTAGTAGATGCGATTCTGCTGTTTAAAGTTACCATCAACGAAACAATATGTCAAAATGACATAATAACCCATATTTCACACCCACACCATCACTTTGCTTTTTCTGGATCCTTGATGAGTTATTTCAACAGAGCTGACATCGGTCAGTTTTAGTAACCCGGCGTGACTCGGATATAGGTTACTGATGACCATCTCTAAAACTTGACGCAAATCACCCGATTGACGCGGTGGACAGCTTCAGCCTTGTTTTCAAATAGGAATTCCATTGCTCCAGTGAAGCGTTTCTCAACCTATGATCCGCGAATATAGGACAGACTTAAAAATGTAATTTTAAACAATGCTTTATTTCTACTTTATTTTACTGTGTTTCCATAGGTATTAAAAACATGCCCTAAGATTTATTATGTTAAAAATAGCATAATATGCCCTAAATGTCAGTAAAACCTTTTCTAAATTAGGCTAACAATTTAGTAGTCAGTGCCCACACAGCTTAGTGGTCCGTACTCCGTAGAACTGTTTCAGACATATTACCGGTTCTTTAATTTAAAACTGCTGAGAAACGCTGCTCCAGTGTACGTCATTTTGCTTATTAACCTCTCCATAAACTTTAAAATTAGGTTCGTCATTGAACACGTTTGAAATTTGCGAAAGTGAATGGCTGCTGTTCCAGTAACGTTAAATTCCATTGACAGAATTCAGTGTCATCAGAATCATCTTTACATAACTTTTGTTATAATTGAATTTTATATGGATGCCACTTGTTTGTGTCAAGCATCCTAACAACACGTTTCAAGTTCTCCTTTATGGGCACTTAGATATAGCGACTACAACTATGGATACCATGATATCACCCACAATCTTTGGACTGCCAGCTATTGGTTGATCATGGACGTTGTCAATTTTGTTAAATTTCTTGATTAATTTTCTCAGTCATGCATTTGCTAACTTTCTGTATTTCACTGGTCTCCCACCAGGCGCCTCCCCAGGTGGCGGATAGGGGAATGCCGACCAGATATGGTGGGTACCGGAAATATTCCGGGGCGGACCAAAACCAGTTCTGCTTCCTTGTAGTTAGTAGAGAGATAGATCTACAAAGGCTAGGAGAAGATAACCCCGAACAAAAATATCATGGTGAGGGGAAGTAGCATCACCATTACCACTCTGAGGATGAAGATGAATGGCACCGACAAGGCTCAGAGACGGACGGAAGAAGACATCTTGAAAGTCTACCTTTACTGCGAGGTCACAGAGCTGACAACTCTACACCACTAAAACATGTCAAGAAATAGTAACAAATGGTTCATGGATTCTCCTGGGGTAAAATATTCCGGAGGTACACTAGTCCCTCATTCGGTTCTCCAGGGGAAGGGGGACTGCTTCAGTGGGCTTCAAGAACAGGATTAAGAAAGACCTTAGAATAGGAACGTTGAACGTACGAACATTATACCGAACGGGCGCTCTTCAGGTCGCGGTACGCGAGACCGAGAAGTACGAGCTAGACATATTAGCGATACAAGAAGTTCGGTGGGAGGGTCAAGATAGCATCCGACAGGGTTAGTACACTTTCTACTACGCTACAAGGGAACACAGTCTCACGATTTCGGAACAGGATTCCTCATTAAGAACAGTATTCTTCAGGCGGTTCAGAATATAGAGTTCGTAAACGAAAGACTATAGTACGTTACGATACGTACTCGATGGGGCCACACGGTTTTATTAAACGTCTATGCTCCAACCGAAGTGGCTACTGATAACTACAAAGATATATTCTACAGAAAGACTGTTTGACCGAATGCCGAAGTATAATTCGAAAATTGTGTTGGGTGATTTCAATGAAAAATTGGGAGGGAAGAAAAGTATGACCTACTATAGGCAAATACAGCCTTCCCGAAAAGACCAACAACAATGGACAAAGACTGATAAATTTCGCAATTCCGAAAATCCTACTGGTAAAGAGCACGTACTTTGAACACAAAGACATACACAAATACACATGGGTATCTCCGGACGGCAAAACTCTCAACCAGATCGATCACGTATTAGTAGATAGACGAAGACACACCAACATAATGGATGTTAGGTCGTACAGAGGAGCGAAAGGTGACACCGACCATCAATTAATTATCACAAAAGTAAGGGAAAAGTTATGCATCGTGAACAGACAAAGCAAGGGGTCAAAACAATTGACATTCCAAGTTAAACGGTTAAATAATCCGAGCATAAAAGCAGATTACCAACTCGAACACTCAAATAGGTTCGAAATCTTAGCCGACTCGAGTAATAATAATGAAATTGATGTAAGTAAGATGTGGGAGGCAATTCGTGAAACAATTAAGAGCGCAGCGAAGGAACGTGTAGGTCAGAAGAAGCAACAGAAAAACAAACGTTGCTTCGATGAAGCTTTATGAAATACGAATACAAGCCAGGCGACGATGGCTAAGCGAAGCAAATACCAACCACTACAGTAACGTGAAACGAAACGCCACACGCGGGTTCAGAAACAAAAAGCTAGAATATCTGACGCAGAATATTCAGGAGATAGAGGAAAACCGAAAGACAAATAATATACGAGATCTATACAAAGGGGTAAACTCGTTAAGAAAAGATTACCAACAGAGGTTAGGAATGATTAGAAATGAACGTTGAGATCTTCAGGCAGATCCGACTAAAATTGTCGATGTGTGGAAAAGTTATTTCGACAAACTTCTTAATGTACACAACGGGGAACAAACAGAGGAATTTGTAATCCATACCGCAGAACCGTGGATTCCCGAACCTAGCGAGATCGAGATCGAAATGTCGATAAAGAAATTGAAAAATTTCAAATCAGCAGGAATTGACATTGTTCCAGCCAAATTAATTAAAGCAGGAGGAAGGGCACTAATCAAGAAACTACATAAATTGATAAGATATGGAGAAAGGAGGAGCTCCCAAAGGAATGGAAAACATCAATAATAGTTCCAATTTACAAAAAAGGCGATAAATCGAACTGTAATGATTACCGCGTAATCTCGTTACTTCTAACCTATTACAAAGTATTAAGTAATATTCTGTTAACACGCCTAAGTGTATATGTAGATGAAATAATTGGAGATCACCGATGTGGATTTAGAGGAAATTGATCCACGTTGGACCAGATTTTTCTCTAGAGACAAATTTTGTAGAATAAATGCGAACACAATGGGACAGTTCACCAGCTATTCATTGATTTTAAGAAAGCATATGATTCTATCAAAAGGGAAAAGTTATACAGTGTCCTGATACGATTTGGAATTCAGAAAAAATTGGTTCAACTAGTGAAGATGTGTCTCAGTCTCAGCGACCCCATAAGCAGAGTACGGATAGGTAATAATATGTCAGATAGTTTCAAGATTCGCAACGGATTGAAACAAGGCGATGCCTTGTCACCACTACTGTTTAACTTTGCGTTAGAATATGCGATTTTTAAAATTAAAGGTGACAAAAATGGGTTATTATTGAATGGTTTGAATCAACTGTTCGTATACGCAGATGATGTAGCTTTAATAGGGGATGATATTGATGCACTACAAAGCAACACCGATGTCTTACACCGGACACTTTATATCTCGGGGAGACCAAATGTGATGATACTTTGTATGTCGATAGAAGACCTAAAAAGAAGTGCATATACAAAATTTTAGCTGCAAAACGCAACAGGGATAGAGAGGATATCCCGAGAAAAATAAAGTGTAGAGCGCAAGTGTACCATATAGCGGGATGGGAAAAATCTCATTGCAATGAAAATTGGGGAAGTAAGTGCACCCTAGTGGGTATTGATGAATACTAGGTAGGAAGAGCTGTGCATCACAGAGGATATCCATCATGACCGCCATCTTGAAAGCGGCCATCTTGAAACTTATGTGAAAGTTTGAAACAGGAAGCGGGTCATATGATACATCAATCTAGACTGAAATTTGACTGGAAATGAATTGATATAGTTAGTTTTGTGCTAACGTTAATCCGATGAGAGATAATATGTAAATTTGGCGTGGAAAGTGGTGGAAGGAGAGGTTCGTCAACATGCCAGTATGTGTGAAAATTGCAAGGAGTGGAAACGAAAGTTTGACGGAGACAATCAGTGTTTGTATGAAAGGTTGTTAGTAGCAGTGCGTGAGTCAGTACATTTCCAGTTAGCCTTTCCATGTCTGTATAGTGCTTTTCACACGGCTTAATAGTCTAATGATGAAGGGACGTGACCGTCCAAGGTTGTGACTTGGTCAAAACCAAACGAACTTCTTTCTCAACAAGAGCTCGTGCGTGTTGTCAGCCCACCCAGTCTATTTCCCAGCTTCCCGACATAGCAGTGTTTCAGTTCAATTGCGTATTGTGTGTCACATACGTGTCTGACCCAAAACACATTTGTCCAGTGTCAGCACTGTCTATAACTTTACACTGACATATTGATAAGTTGTTGGACGATGGCCGTTCGCTACTGTGTTGATACTAACAACCTTTCATACAAACACTGATTGTCTTCGTCAAACTTTCGTTTCCACTCCTTGCAATTTTCACACATATTAGCATGTTGACGAACCTCTCCTTCCACCACTTTCCACGCCAAATTTATATGTTATCTCTCACCGGATTAACGTTAGCACAAAACTAGCTATATCAATTCATTTCCAGTCAAATTTCAGTCTAGATTGATGTATCACATGACCCCCTTCCTATTTCAAACTTTCACACAAGTTTCAATATGGCCGCTTTCAAGATGGCGGTTATGATGGATATCCTCTGTGACGCATAGCTCTTCCTACCTAGTATTCATCAATACCCACTAGGGTGCACTTCCTTCCCCAATTTTCATTGCAATGAGATTTTTCCCATCCCGCTATATAGTACACTTGCGCTCTACACTAATGAAGAACTCCACGGACTGTACGATTCACCAGATGTTGTAAAAATAATGAAATCCCGACGACTAAGGTGGCAGGCCATGTAGCTCAGATGGGGAGAAAACTGAGATTATAGTATATCCTGGTTGGAAGGCCGGATGGAAAGAGGCTATTGGGAAGACCGAGACGTCGTGACAATATTAAGTAGGCGTTCGTTATGAAAATTGGCTTGATATTGCCCCGGATAGAATCCAATGGTGAATGTTTGTTACTGTGGGGATGAACTTGCGAGTTCCGTAAGCTATATAGTTATTTAGTTAGTTATTTCGCCATTAATTATTTCAGCCATATCACACAAACATTGGTTTCATAAAAGAATTATTTCAATTCTGTCTCGAGTTGATAGTGATATGTTCGTTATCTAAAATGACATGAAATTAATATCTATTTTCATGCAAACAAGAAAATTACTATTAACAGAAAATGGATTTCCAAAGGTGAATGTCCAATGTGAGTATACATTGCCTGGAAAAAAAATTAAAACTTGAGGAAGATGTAAATGTTGACATTACTCCATTGAGAGGTAATGCCAACACTAGTAGTCTTTCCTCCTCAGTATCTTAAGCAGGGCCTAAAATTCAAAGAAATCACAGCTCCACACTGGTAAAAATTTTATATAGTATAGAAAAACTAGTTTAGTCAGCATTTGTTTTGACATATAATCAGTGTTCTGTCTAGTACATCATGTTTACCTGCGACCAAAAAATTATTATTATTATTATTATTATTATTTAGGAAAATTTTGGCATTCAGAACAAACAAAATTAAAGGCACATTAGGATACATATTTAATAGTATTGTATTAAACCATAAAATACAGGAAACAAACCGCTAAGAAAAATAGTCACACTGGAAGAAAAGTCACTTTTTCTTACATAAGAATTTCACTGTCATTTTTCCGTGATCATCACGCTGTCTCAGTCTGTTTTCTGCCGAGGCAAATACAACGTTATACCAGGGCTGTTCCATTGACTTTCTACCAACTTCAAAACGCCTTTCCTTTCTTGTCAGCCATTTCATAACAGCAGGGGTTGGGCTAAAATATTTCCTGGGATATATTTCCCAGGATAATATTTCCTGGGTTATGATTGGTTGTTGAGAGTCTACGGTGCTTCGTCTAAATTTTTGGCGGTTATTGATGTATGTTATCTCTGGTAGTACATATTTCTATAACGGATTCAAAGGATCGTGTAATTTTTATCTACGAAATAACACATTTCATTACATCGGAAAAGTGTAATGTCCTATTGAGACAACAGATAAACGTCCAGTTAGTTGCATATTTTAAAACTATATGAATGCAACCGAAAACGTTCGAAAATTAAATATAGTTAAAAAGTTCCTTCACCTCAAAATTGGCAATGGTTTTCCCTGCCATCTAGGAGACACCTATACATATTAACTCTGGCTTAATATAATATACTGGCAGTTATATGGAATTGAGTAACCCATTGCATAATGAATGTATTGAATCAGTAAGACTTAGTTTGACACACTAAACGCGTTTAAATGCATAATCCGAGAAAAGTAAGGTACTCACATTAATACCACTCCACACTTTAAGAATTATAGTTCCACACTCCTTTCCTACAGTTCCACAAAGTGTGGAGTACTCCACTCAATTTTAGGCCCTGATCTTAATTAAGTGTTGGTGATTCCCATTCAGGAGAAAAGCCAATAGCATGAACTTCATTTTGATAATATTGTGATCTTGATACTCGTATCTTTGGTAGAACTGGAGATAATGGTAAACATGGAGATTTTTCAAACATTCGCCAAAATTTGGCAGAACAATGTTAAACAGTCATTTTGTCAGTTGTTTCATACTTCTGAACAAAACATTGATAAAACACACATTTTCAAAAATAAATTATATTGAGTGAAAAAACAGCGCAGAAAGTAAAGCGTTCAGAACTATAAAATATATGTGCAAGAAAGAAAAGTTCACAAAGCAAGAGAAAAAAAACTTTTTAAGAGATGGTATGATACTTGCTACAGAAACCTTAATGTTTTCATAGCACCGTTTCTCTCTTTATGGTAGTCTCGAACTATCATGAATAGCAAAGGACCACCAACACTTGGATAAACCATTGATACATTGTAATGAAACAAAGTAGGTCTAATAATATGATCATACAAACAAAATGAAAGAATCTCCTGGAACAAATGGAAATATTGTATAATGATTAGGACTTAAACTTCAAAGGATCTTTCATGTTTTCCGAACGTTGGAAATGCTGAAAATTTCATCAGTAATTTTTTACAACAAACAAATCTTTTTTAAAGTGTAAATGTGGCATTACCGCAATAGTTGGAATTTTATAAAGCAAACAGTAGTTTATTATTTTAGATCCACGACGGCTACATGTTTGACAATTTAACCTGCATGTTCCTATTAACGTCTTCTTTCTGCAATAAATAAATAAAATAAAATAAAAATAGTTCTCATTAATTAAAATTCTAAGTAACATTTTTTCTTCAAAATGTAAATTGATTCAAGATCAAGACTTTATGGTCTCCAAAAGTCGAACCTGAAATATCTTTTCAGTTTAATTACCAAAGTTCATAAGATTGTTTTTAAAAAGCCAAGCGACTTCCAGATGTGACAAAAGACCTCTTTATCTACAAACGGAACCTCCCCCCCGCCCTCCGCCCATGAATTTCGTACTTCCCATTTATAAGTTACATTCTCCCTGTTGCAATAGTTTTGCATTATCTATACCCAATTTAGTGTTAGTAGTTCTTTTCCACTATCTTCTATGAAGCAGGCACTAATTCCATGTCTTTTCATAAAGATTCCCTTCTTTCAAGATGAATTGAGAAAGTCCTCTTGGCATAGTACTAATGTTCAGTTGTTGAGATATTGAATAGTGAAGACAGAATGCACTGACTAAGAAACTTGATCTAGAAATTTTTGAATAAATGTCGAAAAGGAGGACCCTTACCGATTTTGTCAACGTAAAATCAAGATATCCACATATATGTGCTACTGAAAAAGTGATCTTCCAAGCATTGAAGGTGATACCATATCCCTAGTTGCTAGCCTAAATATAGAAGTGTCATAGAGGAGAACCAGGAGAATACAAATAAAACATGTTTTTAGTAAAACTACTGCTATTTGGCGTCAGTACAAAATTCGCTTACGACAAAAGTTATGCGAAGGTGACCCTGACAGACGTACTGAATTCTGTAACTATGATTTACCATTGTTGATCAAGATCCACTTTTGAAAGCTGCGCCGAAGTTTAACTGACGAAGTCAACTCTTATGTTAATGGTGAGGATAACAAGCAAAATTACATATACCGGTACCAAAGAAATGAAAGTCCTACTTGAAATAACCTACTCAGGATCCAGAATACAATTAAAGTAATCATGTGGTGGGGAATGTAAGTGATCGTATTTTTGGACCCTTAAACGTTGATAGCAACAGTAGGGTGGGACGTAGCTACATTTGCTAAAATAAGAAGTCTTCCCTTCCGTGTTAAATGAATATGGCAAGTTATTTTTTTTTTCCAATCAGTGGAATACCTCCACATTATTTTACAGCTGGGTAAATATGGTTAATTAGCGAGTGGTCTGCTATTGTGTACAAGGTCAAGCACCCATTCAGAGGCCGCCTATATCACCAGATTTTATACCTCTTGATGTTAATCTGTGGGCCTATTTGAAAGCTATAACTCACCGCTGCTAAAATTAATTATACTCATGCTACCTCAAGTTAAGAATGCTTTAAACCTGTTCGAAATTCACAGCAGAGGTAGCAATGAGAATATATTGGACACCAGGAAATTGGGATGTAACCACAAAAGCTGGCATCAAAACATCTTGTCCTAACTTGAGTGCTTTATTAAGATATGAAACTACTTTCTAAGAAACGAGTTGTTACAAATACCCAAACTCTGATTTCACGAATGATTTGCCCATGAACTTGTAGTCCTAAATGATATGTGGTATTACTACTTTCCATCAACATTCTTGAAATGACTCACAATATGACCAGAAAATGTTCTCGTGCCCATCTAACATTTGTTTTACCTCTCTTCATTTAGAATAAAAATAATCTGGGTGGCCCCGACTTTTGACATTTTATACATAAGAAATGACAAATTCACAAACCTCTTATACCATAATATGCTGAAACTTGTTTACATCATTGTGCCAGCGTAATCATGTTTTGGTCGACATATCGTAATTCAATTCAACAACTGAGAGACGTCCCGGGTTTATGTGGCCCGCCCTCTATTACTCTAAAATTAGTATATTTGATACAAAGTTAACTGATTCCTTCATAGTATTACTAATGTCAAAAATAAACATTTCAAAAGCCTTTCTGTTGCTAATTTCTTGGTATTTAAGGAAGAAAATAACTTTTGAAGTACACGAGAATGGAGATTTTTATTTTGATTACATTACAGTTCCGTATTTTCAGCTTATAAATTATTCCATGTGTTCTTATATTTTGTTACAGAAATGTTCCTATCTTAACATATACAGAAAAGTGACGCTTATATATACGTATAATATACGTGTTTAGTTAACCATGCAGATATTTATTTGAATATAACACGAACAGAAGAAATCCCAGTTTATTGAATTGGTAGCCTTTAAGGATCTATGGCTCGGGCCAAGATAGTGTAAGAGGAAGGATACGCGATGAAGTTGACCAGAACCTAAGTCAAAAGTGTCATCTCGACATTTGCCTGGTGTAACTGAGGGGGAAAAGAACGAAAACCTCAGTCAAGATGGTTGGCCAGTGGTATCGACCCCGGGATTCCCCAAATGCAAAGCCAACGATTTACTAACTGAACTACGGTCAATGGTAAATACAAGTTTATATTATAATACCAGAAAGGTGAATAGTATATTATTAACTGATATTGTAACTATTTGATCACTCTTGTATGAAGGAATTGAAGGTCCCAGAAATCATTGGAGATGATATTATTGATTTCCCAGGTATTCTAAATTAGTCTCTTTATGTGATTGTCTGCAATCCGGGAGTGGCTGTGAGGTAGTAATAAGGGTCAGTAAAAACAAACAGAAATTCAAAAACTTAAAGTACTCCTGACATTTGAATAAGATAAGATAGAAGGTTGAACTAATAAGAAAATAAAACTTGTTGTCCTTTAGGAAACGAAACTGATCAAATGTATGCTGTATTTAATACCTTGTTAAGAAATACTCTCTTCCAAATTAGTAATTTGAAATTATTATAATAGATTTGGCATGCTTCCTGCAGGATCAACAAGTGTCCTTGTCATTGTGATTAAAAATAACTTTTCAGTAAACATTCTTTCGTGTGTTTTTCATGTGCAGTTACGCACATCAAATGCATATAAGAACTACAATGAATGAATATCATTTGTTTAACTTTTCCAGTGTTCTTGCAGTTATAAAATGAACATTGATTGCGTGATTTTATAACGCTAATAATAATTTATTTTCAATTTGCTGATACGTTTCAAATATTTTATTTTAAATTGTAATATCAAAATCCACTTTAGAAATTGTGTCACCCGACGCCTGGTAATATCTTCAGATATTTCTAATGGATGTGAGATGTCTGGGTTGAAAAAGTTGCATAATTTAGAAGAAAAAGTATCAATTTTATCTCTGTATTGATGTAATTCTTCATTCCACAACAATTTTCTTCTGTATGAAGATATAATAGATTCAGTAAGCATGACTTCTAATTTAGCCTTGAATGTCTCGGAGATGGATCCGCCTAAGTATATATAATTAAAATTTCTAATCAGTGTTTTAAAACAAATAGTAGTTTTTTTCAATATTGATAAGGTAGACATAGTTTCTCATTTTGTTAAAAGGCTTTCACCTTGCATGACTTCATTCTGTTCCCTACCTTCAGATTTCAGTTCAGTAGTTTACACACAGATGGCTCCACCATTCTCCTTTCTCTTACATATCCATGGCAAATCACATCAGTGTTCAGTTCTGAGGCATTTTGAAAACATTTGCCACAGATACATAGGAAGGAAAGGACGTAAACTTACAAACTGCCATATAAAACATTCTAGATCAATCCTCTTCCCATCCTGCCCGCAAGGTTTGTAAAGCTCGCGCCAGCCTTGCATTGTGTATCGATATTCAGTGCGCTTTTTTCGATTTGTATCGATTATATTTACCTACATAAATGTTAAATAAGATTCAGCCCGATAAGTATATTCTCTTCTTGTATATTTTTTGCGCATCTCAGGTGAGATAAGTTTTGATCATTTCTGTGCACTTGAAATATGCAAATATATTCGCAAACAAGACAGTGCTGGTAGTCTAGGAAAGAGAAGTATAAGAAGGTTGGCATGAAAGTTGGATCATTCTCCAAAAATAAGGCTTCTTGGATAGTTAAAAAAAATGCAACCATTTTAAAAGATCCTAGATTTTTGGAATTGAGGCATTGTGAGTATAGATTGAAGGTATAAAGAGATCGAAATTTTATTATTTATTTATTCCATTTACAAAATATAAAGTAATTTCCATGCAGTTGATGTAAATGGAATTTACGTTATTGTCAGTTTTTTTCGTTACCATGTTCCTTACAGTGAAAACTAAATATTACATTGAAGCATGAATGAAGTGTTCAGTGTTTAGCTTCTGATAATTATTAAAGGAAACAGAAATTAAAATAAAGTAGATCATTATGAGTTCCATGGAGCTGATGATGAATAAATCAGACACACCTGATTTTGACTCTTCTATTCCACAATAAGTCGAATGTAGAAGCATCTCCCTTGTAATCCCACTGAAACAAAACTAAAATGTCTGCGTCCTGTCTATCGAATGCAAAAACGACGTGTAGTTTGAAGTTTTACACATTTATTACAACTTTTTTGTCAATCCATGGAGCTGATAGAAAACCGGGTTTCTGATACTAATAGGTTTACTTTCGGTTTGATTACGATTCATGTTTCGAATTAAATTGTTATGAAGAATGATTGTTAAAAATTAGCTTGAAAAGTAAAAAGAAATACTGAAAAAATGTCTCAGACATGAAAATGAAGATGAGTTTCATTCCATGGAGTTGGCGTTAAGCTGTTTCAAGATAAATTACATAGGCCCTAAATGTTATTAAAATATGAAAGTGGACAGAAACTGGCTCAGTTATAAGAAGTGTTTTAGGAAGTAAATGGAAGCAAAGAAAGTAATTTCGGGTATATCTTTTGTAAGAAGATACCAGGTGCGTAAATATGAAAACGGAATTTATGTACAGAGAAGACACAGTGATTGGATGACAAAGCTAAGAACTATTTTATTCAAAGTATTGGCCATCGCTAGCGATACATTTCTGCCATCGTTCCGGTAATGTGTGGATGCCAGACCAAAAAAACTGTGCCTCTTGTGCTGCAAACCAATCAAGCCATTTTCGTAAGATGTGAAGCGCTGGTCAGCAAGTGCGTGTCCCATGGATCCAAATAAGTGTAAATCGGAAGGCCCCAAGTCTGGTGAGTAAGCCGAATGCGGAAGGATTTCCCAGCCAAGCGTCGCAATCATTTCCTTGACCGGTTTTGCTGTGTGGGAGGGTGCATTATCGTGAAGCACAATCACTTATAAGCAGAGCTAGAAATTTTGCGTGCAAAAATGTTATATAAAAGGTGCCTTATTTTGTCCTAAAAATGTATCAAAAAGTGCAAATTTGAAATGTAAAAATCTATTACGAACAGTGCAAGAAGAATTACGTTGAACAAGATAAAAATTCACTCGTTCATATAAATATCATTATTCCGAAAGATCCTGAACACAATGTCACAAATTCAGAACTCTGTTAAAACAAATGACATTCAGTATTTCAGTTTTTTTTTTTTTAAATGAGACTGCGTCTGTGATCACTAAACAAGTATTTGTAAAGAGAAAAAAGCGTTCTACGTCAACGGATATAAGTAGTGAGCATTTTGTTTTCAAACGGTACTCCAGTTCTTTGTTGTAATCTCCTCAATATCAGGGTTATTCGCTAAGCTTTGCACAAGCTTCAGTTTTCCAACATCTTCCAGTGGCGCTCCTTAACATCCACGAAAACAGTCCACTGTGTGTCCCTCTTGCAAATTTCATGGCATTTGTAAAGAAAGAATAACCATATATAGTATAAAGTTCATCTTATAATTCTGTTTACCTGGTATGTCTTTGGCTTTTTCATGAGCTGAAGAATCGCTTTACAGAGCATCTGAGAATCTGGATAACGCCGGAAAATTGTTACATGTGGCCGGAAAATAGTTGCATATAGCCGGAACATGCATGAAATGCATATTCGCTTTTTCATTAATTCATTACTTTTGTAATAAAAGAGTGGTAAAAGTGAGGAATAAGTAGAAACATGCTAATGGTTCTGAGATTGAGAAAAAGGTGCAAAAGTTTCTGAGACTGAGAAAAAGGTGCAAAGTTTCTGAGACTGAGAAAAAGTTGCAACTAAAAATAGCTTGAAGGGTTCATTTCATGTTATCTTTGCTAGAGAGATTAGTTCCGGATATTTTCATATATCATCATCATCATATTCAGCCTTTTTCTATCCACTGCTGGATGAAGGCCTCCCTCTTTTCTCTCCACATATATCGGTCTGCTGATATCCTCATCCATGTAGCTCCTGAAAAACGTTTGATTTCATCTACCCATATTACATTTGGACGTCGTCTCGGTCGTTTCTTTTCTCTACGAATCCACAGTAGTACATTTGTCGTCCACCTTCCATCTGTTCGTCTAGCTATGTGACCGGCCCATCTCCACTTCATCTTCTTCGCAGTCTTCACTACATCCTCTACCTTTGTTTGTGCGCGAATCCATTCATTTCTCTTCCTGTCCCTCTTGGTTATTCCTGGCATGCACCTCTCCATTGCTCTTTGTGTGACTCTCAATCTTTGAGTCGTTTGCGCATTCAATGTCCAAGTTTCGCAGCCTTACATCATTACAGGTAAGACACATTGATTATAAACTTTACGATTCAGACACATTGGTAGTTTGCTTTTGAAAATAAGTGTAGTCTTCCAAACGAACTCCACGCCATTTTACATCTTCTATTTATTTCATCAGTCAACTTTGCATTCGATGTTTTAAGCTGGCCTAAGTAAACATACTCATCAACTATGCCTATTGTCTCTCCGTTAA
>JAGDQP010000124.1:190625-201013 GCA_022664845.1 Lepisma saccharinum
GGTTTTTTTTTTTTGCAGAACATGCGGCGAGGGGTGAAGTGATGGGCGTTTGTCACTATTTGAAATTATTACTGTTGTTTGTGTTTCCTGAATCGTGGGTGATGGTATCTGGATTATTTATGTTGCAGAAAGAGGAGAAGGGAAGGTAGCGACGGTGGCTATAGTTATAGGTACTATCCTGTACTTTGTATACTGAAAAAATGGTAGATTTGTACCTGTGTTTTCCGTGAACTAATAGTTCAACGGAAAATGGATGGTTGCTGCTGGTTGCGAAGGGAAACGTGATATTTAAGTTTAAAATAAGGATTTGCTGTTGGAGTTACTGGTCTCCCACCAGGCGCCTCCCCAGGTGGCGGATAGGCGAATGCCGACCAGATATGGTGGGTACCTGAAATATTCCGGGGCGGACCAAAACCAGTTCTGCTGCCTTGCAGTTAGTAGAGGGATCTACAAAGGCTAGGGGAAGCTAACCCCAAACAAAAATATCATGGTGAGGGGAAGTAGCATCACCATTACCACTCTGAGGCTGAAGATGAATGACATCGGCAAGGCTTAGAGATGGACAGAGGATGACATCTTGAATGTCTACCTTTACTGCGAGGTCGTAGAGCTGACAACTCTCAACCGCTAAAACATGTCAAGAAATAGTAACAGATGGTTCATGACTTCTCCTGGGGTAAAATATTCCGGAGGTAAACTAGTCCCTCATTCGGATCTCCGGGAGCGGACTGCTTCAGGGGGTTCCAAGAACAGGATTAAGAAATTCCTTAGAATAGGAAGGTTGAACGTACGAACATACCGAACGGGCGCTCTTCAGGTGGCGGTACGCGAGTCTGAGAAGTACGAGCTAGACATATTAGGTGCGAGGGTCAAGATAGCATCCGACAGGGTTAGTACACTTTCTACTACGCTACAAGGGAACACAGTCTCACGATTTCGGAATAGGATTCCTCATTAAGAACGGTATTCTTCAATTCTTCAGGTGGTTCAGAATATAGAGTTCGTAAACGAAAGACTATCGTAAGTGACGATACTTACTCGATGGGGCAACACGGTTTTATTAAACGTCTATGCTCCGACCGATGTGGCTACTGACAACGACAAAGATATATTCTACGATGAGCTAGAAAGGCTGTTTGACCGAATGCCGAAGTACAATTCGAAAATTGTGTTGGGTGATTTCAATGCAAAGGTAGGGAGGGAAGAAAAATATAGACCTACTATAGTCAAATATAGCCTTCCCGAAAAGACCAACAACAATGGAGAAAGACGGATAACTTTCGCGATTCCGGAAAACCTACTGGTAAAGAGCACGTACTTTGAACACAAATACACATGGGTGTCTCCGGACGACAAAACTCTCAACCAGATCGATCACGTATTAGTAGACAGACGAGGACACACCAACCTAATAGATGTTAGGTCGTACAGAGGAGCGGAAGGTGACACCGACCATCAATTAATTATCACAAAAGTAAGGGAAAAGTTATGCATCGTGAACAGAGAAAGCAAGGGATCAAAACAACTGAAATTTGAAGTTAAATGATTAAATAATTCGTGCATGAAAAAAGATTATCAACTCGAACTCTCAAATAGATTCGAAATCCTAGCCGACTCGAGTAATAATAATGATTATATTAATAATGAAATTGATGTAAGTAAGATGTGGGAGGCAATTCGTGAAACAATTAAAAGCGCAGCGGAGGAACGTGTAGGTCAGAAGGAACAACAGAAAAACAAACCTTGCTTCGATGAAGAATGTCTTAAACTTCACGAAATACGAAAACAAGCAAGGCAACAATGGCTAAGTAATAAAAGCGAAGCAAATACCAACCACTACAGTAACGTGAAACGAAACGCCACACGCGGGTTCAGAAACAAAAAGCTAGAATATCTGACGAAGAAGATTCAGGAGATAGAGGGAAACAGAAAGACAAATAAATACGACATCTATACAAAGGGGTAAACTCGTTAAGAAAAGACTACCAACAGAGGTTAGGAATGATTAGAAATGAACGTGGAGATCTTCAGGCGGATCCGACTAAAATTGTCGATGTGTGGAAAAGTTATTACGACAAGCTTCTTAATGTACACAACGGGGAACAAATAGAGGAATTTGTAATCCATACCGCAGAACCGTGGATTCCCGAAACTAGCGAAATCGAGATCGAAATGTCGATAAAGAAATTGAAAAATTTCAAATCACCAGGTATAGACAATATTCCAGCCGAATTAATTAAAACAGGAGGAACGGCACTAATCAAGAAACTACATAAATTGATAAGTGCTATATAGAGAAAGGAGAAGCTCCCAAAGGAATGGAATACCTCAATAATAGTTCCAATTTACAAAAAAAGGCAATAAATCGGACTGTAATAATTACCGCGGAATCTCGTTACTTCCAACCTATTACAAGATATTAAGTAATATTCTGCTAACACGCCTAAGTGTATACGTAGATGAAATAATTGGAGATCACCAATGTGGATTTAGAGGAAATTGATCCACGTTAGACCAGATTTTTCTCTTGAGACAAATTTTGTAGATTAAATGCGAACACAATGGGACAGTTCACCAGCTATTCATTGATTTTAAGAAAGCATATGATTTTATCAAAAGGGAAAAGTTATACAGTGTCCTGATACGATTTGGAATTCAGAAAAAATTGGTTCAACTAGTGAAGATGTGTCTCAGTCTCAGCGACCCCATAAGCAGAGTACGGATAGGTAATAATATCTCAGATAGTTTCAAGATTCGCAACGGACTGAAACTAGGCGATGCCTTGTCACCACTACTTTTTAACTTTGCGTTAGAATATGCGATTTTAAAAATTAAAGGGCACAAAAATGGGTTATTATTGAATGGTTTTAATCAACTGTTTGTTTAAACGGATGATGTAGATTTAATAGGGGACTATATAGATGCACTACAAAGCAACACCGATGTCTTAATAGAAGCGTGCGATCAGATAGGTTTACAGGTAAACATAGATAAAACAAAATACATGATAACGAGCCGAAACACAGGGAATGAAGGAAATAAACACATAAGAATTAGGGATGAGGTCATAGAGAAATTAAACAAATTTAAATACTTGGGAGCACACGTAACAAGGAAAAATGAGGTCACGGAAGAAGTAGAAAGTCGCTTAGTATCGGGCAACACATGTTTCTATTCAGTCCAAAAACTTCTAACATCGCGATTAATATCAAGGAAATTGAAACTGAAAATATACAGAACGGTTATTCTGCCTGTAATACTTTACGGTTGCGAAAGTTGTAGTACGACCCTAGCAGATGAACATAAATTAAGTGTATTTGAAAATAAGGTTTTGAGAAAGATATACGGTCCGAAAAGGGACGAGATGACTGGAGAGCGGAGGAGACTGCGTATTGAAGAACTCCACGGAGGGTACGATTCACCAGATGTAAAAATAATGAAATCGCGACACCTTAGGTGGGATCTCGGATGAGGGGAAAACGAAGTTTATATTATTTCCTGGTTGGAAGGCCGAATGGAAGGAGGTCATTGGCAAGACCGAGACGTCGTTGGGGGGACAATTTTAGAAGAGATCTTCGAGAAGTAGGCGTTCGTGATTAAAATTGGCTTGATATTGCCCCGGATAGAATCCAATGGCGAACGTTTGTTACTGCGTCGATGAATTCCCAAGGTCCATAAGTCATACAGTTATTTAGTTAGTGTATAATTAATGTCATAAGTTTTCCTATATTGAGTCATCCTTAAATTATTCATTGCCAGCATAACTTTTTTTTGCCACATACTGAATAACTTGGATTTAACCTTATTTATCTTTTTAATGCACCAAGATTAAATACTAAAATCAGTTCATTTTTTCATATATGTTTTATTTTTGTATTGTGTAAACGAGAATGTGAATGTATTTTTGGCCTTGAGGGTCGGGATAGGGTAAGGGAGAGATTGTTAAAAAGTAGTCGGCCAGGGTGTAGTTTGTAGATACCATCCCGCATTTGCCTGGTATGGCTTAGGAAAAACGCTGAAAATATCATGATGGTAATGATGACCTAGGATTCATACTAAATAATGTTTATTACTTTCTTTCATATACTAATATAAATGGACTAAAATATACCCCAGAATATTATTACGTAACTAATAATTATGTATAATTTTATATATTATACTGTCAAAATAATGTGTCTTACAATCTATATACGGTGAAACAAACGCAAACTCCATTCAGTTATTAATATTTGCAAATATGGTGATCCCATTTTAGTATTTTATGACTATGTGTTGTAAAAATTAGAGATGGGTCGATACTCGATACCGATGCTTATTTGTGAATTTCGATACTTGATAGAGATAGTTTCTTAAACTGTGTTCTACAATGTAAATGAAACTAATTCAAATAAAATTCAGGTGTACTGTCTTGCTATCATTTAACTCTTTTGGTTTATTAACTTTTTCTCTTTTAAATATTTTAACTAACCTCACACAAACAACTAGAACACTAGAATAATTTACCACTTCAAGAAATAATATTAAAATAAAATGTTAACTCATAAGTGAAGAAATCAAATATTCAGATGCGCGAACAAAAGTGTTAAAAAAAATAGGACATTAATTATTACAGTTTGTAATAATAAATGTAAATAAGTTCAGTAAAACATATCGGGTCTAGAAATAGATCTGAAAAATTCATGTGTTAATTTCAACCACCGTACATTTTGTCAAGAAAGAAATCCGATTAGTGAAGCCAACAGAACCATTCAGAGTTTCTAATAGTGTCCAAAACAAATTTACCTGACATTGAGCTTCTGGATCGGCGTAATATCCTGGAGGTACTGAGCTACAAGAGAAGCTTAAACCTGTTGGAATCTCGTTGTACGTTGGATAATCTAAACCTGCTACACCTGGACCTATCTGAAAGTAAATAAGCGAATTTGATGTTAAAATGTGTACTAAAACAATTTTGTACTTAAACTTTCAAGTGTAAATAATATAGTATACAGAGGGGAAATAACCTAATTCGTTGGGAGACGACAGCGTAAATCATCGTTCACTTGCATAGTGGAGAGCATACCAAGGGAACTTAAATCAAAATTATGTTTGCACATTTTATTTATTTAATATTTTCGTTTTGTCACTTGATTTACTCAACATATTGAGAAACATGTTGATTCCTGATATGCATTTTAGTATCCTATTAGTTTGCTTAAGTAATTTATCCTAATATTTTCCTTAGAATGTACGCAGTCTCAATAAGTATTATTGTCTGTAGTATGGTGGTAGAGATAGTGCATTGAACCAGTACAATATTTTGTATAAATCCATTCTCGATAGATATCAATGGTCCCAGTACCTATGATTAATATACTTTTTGGAGCTAAAGAGATAATCGAGTGTTCTTCTGATGTCTGTTTTTCTCTATTATTTTTCAGATTTCGCTTATCGTACTTACGTTCCCACTTATAACTAAGTGGCTGCTACGTTAGATTCAGTTGTGAACCAAATGGAACCTAACCAAATCGAACGATAAAGTTACACACACGTAAATCAATGTTTACATAGTTTTGTAGCAGTAAGGTTACGCCTTTAATCTGGTATTTCAGTAAGATGATTGTGAAAAATTTAATGGGTCTCTGTTTGAAATTTTTAACGCGTCTATTGATCTCAAATGTGAAATCATGGTAATTTTGAATGTTTAACTTCTATGCTTAACGTTAACTTAGTGTAAGAAAGTTTCACTAAGATCACCAAACTTACATATTCTTATTAAAGTTAACAATAAGAGCAAAATAAAAATGAAAATTTCATTTGAATTTCATAGAATTTATAATAGTAATAAAATGCAATGAATGAAAATTATATTCTTTGGAACTTCGTTTATATCTTTAGCGACTGTTGATAGGCATACTGCTCTAATACTGCCAAATGCTATTCTACAAGTCTCTCTTTGTGAAACAATATACGAAAAATAATGATCCCTGACCTTGGTTACTAATTCTCTCTCAACTTTCTCTTGGTAAAACCAAGAAGAATTTCGGCTGGAATTATTTTAAACACTAAAACAAATAAATTAAACTGCAAAGACTATGTTCATTATAAAATTGTATTTACAAGCACATCATTCACTTTCTTAACTTTTTACTTATTCCTCACTGCCGAGATACTGATGATCCCAATATTTGAAACAGAAACTTCGCTTTCAGTAAATATTTTACATTTAATGTATGTATACCAAAATAAAAATGCGAAGCATTTCTAGAAATTCTTTCAATCAGAACGTACGTAATGGTTTCGCTGTATTTCTGGGTTTAATCTTAGCATTATAACCTGTAATAATAAATTTAAATACACTCTATTCAATTTTCTATCCAATTATGTTAAACCCGGTTTTTCTTCGTAAGCATTATTTCTTTGTTAACAGTGAAGAGTACATCTTAATAGACTTTGTAACGACACAAAGAACGTGATATTTACAAACACTCATTTTATGTGCTCTTCTCATCTTCAAATGTGTGTGTTATGGCACAAAAGGACAAACGAATAATTCCAATGAAAATTGTGAAAGCGAGATGAGGAGAGAAAGGTAGAAGGTCATGTAGAAGAATTAAAGAAAGAGAAAAACAGTGTTATAACTGAGAGAATTTCCTAAGCCGTCTGCATCTCTTAGCGGTCTCAGAGCACGAATTCTCACGAACTGGGTCGCTATTATGTAACAATAACCAGAGACCCTTGATCTTTGAACAGGTTAATGGACATCCGTAAATAGTACCCATTAATTTCCAAATCTTCTGCGAATATACGACTGCAACGTGATATCCGCGTATGTGTTGCGACAAACTATAATATTCATAGTTCGGAGAAATGTCTGGCCAGCATTTTGGTATGTATGTTCGTGTGTATATATATATATATATATATATATATATATATATATGTGTGTGTGTGTGTGTGTGTGTGGATAATGGTTTATGGCGTGAGCTGCGTGTGAGAAAGAAACGTTTGAAAAAACTTTCCTATTGAGAAATATTAGTATTATTTAACGATTCTTAAAAAATCAATAAGTATTCGCTATGCAAATTCAAAGCACTCAAAACAAAGCAAATTTGACATTCAAAATGAGTATATTGAAAACATTGCTGTGAAGGAAAATGCATCTGCTTGTAGTTTCATTAATATATATTCTGCTCAGTTTTTCAATTGATACTTTCCCTCTATAATCCGAAGATGCTTCATTGAGACTTGGCAGATAATCTTGACTTTTACCTCGGGTAATCCTAATGATATTAGATCAAATTCAAATGATATCATGGCTCAAAACATTTGCTTTCAATTTTCTTTCTAATACAGGGTATCCTCTCCTCGAGGTATTTTTACAACTTCGGTGATACTTTAGGTCTTCCTGGAGAGTGGAAACCAAAGATTAGGTTATTAACATTAATTGAAGACCTGAATTGCAAAACATCCCTGATATGACTTAGTTAAAATAAAATTTATAGATGATGATAGTTGGCGTTTATATATAACTTATATATCAAAAGAACAAATTTTAAGCAGGGACTCCATATATTATTTCATTCTATTTATTGTTAACTTCACAGCACAACTAATTAGCAAAACGTACGAGAGCATAATATTTAAAACTAGTATCAAACGTCGTATCCAAATGTCGACTGTTTGCTTGACAACGACTAAAAACAAAAGCTAAAACTAAACAATGTCGCCAAGACCTCAACCAACATTAACCAACTCTAATATCACAACATTCACCCTCCCTCCTGTAAAAAATAAAATACAATTATTCAGGTAAACAAAAGCAAAAAGTCGTCAAAAAGTCCATAAAACCAAACGTATTAATAGAAACGGCTCTTCTTAAAACTGTATCAGAACTTTCAGTCTGATTATCTGATTGACCGCACTTCCACTTCTTTCAGCGAATATCCATCAAACCAACATTAATCAACCGTACAAAAAAGTAAACCAAGATTATCTAACCTAAGCATCAAAAGAATCACTAAAATCTTACATAGAGTTGTATACATTAAGTTACACTGCATTGAGTTAGGTTAGATTAGCTCGTATATATTTAGTAAGAAACGGTCAATGTTGTGCGCATTCTAAATGATTTTAAAAACATCAAGTATCTAACAAAAGTATCTTCATCGCGCTCTGTACAATGAACATTAAATTATCTCATTTTCCATCTGTCGTTACTCATCCGGAATCAGAACAATCAACTTTCCACTAACATCTGGTACCATCTAGGCTTCACTTTAGAATTCGTTGCTTCCTTTATTGCCAAAATAGTCTATGTAAACTTCTACCAACGTATCATCACTAACTATACACCATTGAATCGTGGTCGAGACAACTTCGCATTATCATAAGGCCAAACGTCTTTATCAAAATCTTAGAATACTAATAAAAGCAACTTAATTTGTGAAATCGTTAACCACAATAGCACTGTCGAAAAAACTCTACCAACTTCGAACAGGAGCCATCAAAAAACCTTTATTATACCTTGTTGCGCCGGAAAGAATTCTTCCACCCTACTTAGAAGATCACTCCAAACAACACAGGTTATCCTTGAAAAACTTCTATTAATAACTATATACTTCTTCCTATAAAACTTCATCTGGGATGGCATCAACTGCGTCTAGTCAGCTGCCTGCATTCTCCCGGCCCGTAACCTCTTCTCGCCATAAAACATTATCTGGGAGGGCATCAACTGCGTACAGTCAGCTGCCTGCATTCTCCCGCCACGAGGCCTCAAAGTATCGGTAGCTCAATCTGAACAACGCCGTGTATCCATGAAAAACTTCTATTAATAACGATATACTTCTTCCTATAAAACTTCATCTGGGAGGGCATCAACTGCGTCTAGTCAGCTGCCTGCATTCTCCCGGCCCATAGCCTCTTCTCGCCATAAAACATCATCTGGGACATATGAATGTTGTAATATGGCAAATTGTTATGTTGGAGTGTGAGCTGGCAATACTGATTGCGTTTCATCGTTGTTTTTATCTCGTAGTTAAGGTAAAAAAAACATAATAAATTGAACCGCTGCATCACATCACCACTGGAATTAAAACAGGAACCATAGCAGTCATCACTTTATCTCAATTACCATGAAGGATTCACTGGTGTATTTGAAATATACAAGCCTGGGATCGTAATTGTCATTATTTTTACAATTAGTACTCAAATCACAATTTCACTTAATCGACGAACAGGAAATACCATATATGTAAACATCACCTAGTTGAACTGGTCAGACCTCGTTCCCTTGAACTTCATATTGAACACCAAACAACATAAGATCTCTGCAAAACTTTAACATCTTTATTTTCATCGTAGCAATCTTCACTTGGGAAGTTGGGAACCCAACAACCAACACCAATTAGCTGACTGAGTTTTCCCTGGCACGGAATCTTGAAACAGAACATTATGGAAGCTTCTAAATTTTTGTATTAATTGCCCACAACTTCCTGGCACGGAACCTTCCTTCATAAGCGTCACCGCCTCACCGGAGTACATAAACTGGTTAGTAGTAATTGACTGAGTCATCCCGGCCCGGAGCCTTGACATATGGGAGCCCAACAATTAACTCTAACTCACTGAAAACCAACTTGTAGAAATTCTTCTTGCCTTGAGCCTTAATCATCTCAATGCAATAAATGCAAAAATCTCTCCTTATCAACGAGTTATCTCATGTTCCTGGTGTAAGTGTTTTCTCAACTAACACCATAGTACTATATAAATATCAAACGTAGAATAATTTCTTAAAAAAGCTTACGTAATATACATCTTAAGTTATCCCAGCTCATTAAATTGAACTTGTAGAGTATGATGTTACCATAATAAGCGTTGCTTGTAGATAACCCATATATTCGTTCCATGATTAACTAGTGAAGGTTCCAGGAGTGTCCATTCCATAAAAAATTTCCAACAGAAGATCGGATCCCTCGTTGGGCGCACAAATCCGAACTCTTGACTGCGCCATTTAATATGTAAATCGTTTAAACATGTATGAAATGAATGTTCCACATATTTATTCCTTAAACAGCGGACATGTAAATGGACGATACATCAAAAAGGTAAGAACTATTTACCTTAACTACAAGATAAAAACAACTCACACTCCAACATAACCCTTCGCCATATTACAACAGTTTATAATTTGGCGAAGGGTTATAAGAGTTATGTTGGAGTGTGGCCATAAAATAACTCTCTTCATCTCTATCAATCATCCCGTGACTAAAGCTGCCAAAATTCTTCTCAAAACCATATAACCCACTGACGATGATTCCCTGTTGCGAAAATTCGAAATCCAAACTTCCTGCGCCAATTGATATGACAGTTAAAATAAAATTTATAGATGATGATAGTTGGTATATATA